>CALNHX010004969.1:0-116418 GCA_940337035.1 Agriotes lineatus
CATATATAAGTTTATAACTAAAATATATGGCCACGCTGGCGCTGGTGGCCTAGTGGTTAGAGTGTCAGACTCGTAATCACAAGCGATCAGTGTCCCGGGTTCAAACCCCGGGGTAGGCACGAGTGTACGTGAGTCCTTTTCAGGACTAACCAGGAGTTCATTCACCTGAGGACGGCAGTAGACCAAAAACTCCCGAAACGTCGTGTGGTAAACACCCGAGACAGTGGAAAGTCTGATACATCTCAGCAAACGAGTATAGTTCAATATTCTATCTCATCAATAAATTCTGGATTAACGCACTCAGTGCGGTAATGAAACTCTTAATGATACTAAAATTAATTTGGTTAATAGCCTATGACTACATTACACGGTAATTTAACGCTGGTGTTATTTAAACCGTTGTTATTAAAACTCGTGTAGAACATGCGTTTACAC
The DNA here is from genome assembly GCA_940337035.1 of Agriotes lineatus. Taxonomy (NCBI): domain Eukaryota; kingdom Metazoa; phylum Arthropoda; class Insecta; order Coleoptera; family Elateridae; genus Agriotes; species Agriotes lineatus. The sequence goes on from CALNHX010004969.1 coordinate 436, forward strand.
AAGGAGTGTTGTACAGGCGTTAAAGTGTACGTCGGTATTAGCATGGTGTTATCTAAAACCTCGTCGCAGTGTGACCAACTGCTTCGAGATTTTCCATCTGTAACTCTGTCAGTTGCTGCCTGTTATTTATAAAATTATAAACATAACCGCTATAACCTACAAGATTAATAACACAGCTGATACAATTCAACAGAGTAACGATCACAGTGACGTTGGTATGGTTTACAACTGCGACTCGGAACAACCAACCGTCTTTACAATTATGTTGGTAGTCCTGTTTCAAAACCGGTGTAAGTCGAAAGTATCCATTTACACGTACATTTTACACCCGCTTACTAACGTCACGCCTCTTGGCGAAGTGGTGTAGCGTTAGTAAACTGGTTCTAGTAAAACCGGCGTTAAACCCCATTTACACTGCAATTTACACCGGTGTTAACAACAACCGATGTTGTAACACCGGTATTAGCAGACCGTGTAAATGTAGTCTATGACGACCCGATGAAGATAATATATTTTAACGATACAAGTTTGATTATGAGCCTCTTAACGAAACAAGTTTGATTGCCAAAACAAGGCGGTCAGCCGAGTTTTGCGGCAATTCAACGAGTCTGGTGAAGTGACATAAGCAAACGTGCATTTTTCAATATTTTATCTTCATCAATAAATTCTGTATTAATGGATTCAGTTGGGTAGTGAAGATCTTAACGATATTAAAATTAATTTAGTAAGTATTCTATAACAACCCTGATGAAGATAAAATACATTTAATAAGTGTTACAACCTTTAGGTATAATAGTAGTGGTCTTTTGACATCTGTCACTGTTGCGCAGAGAGATTTTCATTTCCCTGTTGATTTGGTGGATTCTTCTTTGGTTGCGTTACGTATTGTTCATATTTCGTAATAAGATGCTTAATGTGTGTAGTTGTTTGCAGTGGTTACACATGGGTGGATCTTCTTTATTTGAAAGGTAATTATGACTTGATTTTATGTGTCCAATTCTTAGTTTATTTTATTATTATTATTACTAATACTATTATTATTATTATTATTATTATTATCATTATTATTATTATTATTATTAATAAAATTAGGCCAGGACGCAACAAGCTGATGTGCCCTATACAAGTTTTACAAGAGATACTTAACATTAAACCAAAACTAAATATTACAATTAAGCGAATAAGAATTTAACGTAATATGTAATTATTTTTTGCCTAGGCTGAATGAAAATTGCATCATATGTGTTTTTAAAATTGTTAATAAAGCCGTATTTACTACACTGTCGTAGAGAGAGTTCTACTGGTCACAAACACGAATACTGAAGAAATATTTACAAGGTAGTTTTTTAAACCGTACCTTATATACCTGCTTACATCTTTCTTTTTGCACTGTAATGTATCCGTATGTCTGTATCTATGGAAACTAAATAAACTATTATTATTATTATATAACTTGTAAGCTTGTAAACTACTTCGCGGTCGTCTGTCAGATAGGGTAGCCAGCTGTAGTCTTTGTAATCTATGCTCATATGGTAGGTGTCTTAGGGTTTGGGTAATTTACTTAATCTTCGTTGTAAATTTTCAATTATTTTTTACCAAATAGGGAGACCAAACAACAACAGCAAATTCTAATATGATAATATAATAATATCGGATTTTTGGAAGTGTTTGCAAGAGCTTGATTAATCAGGAATATTAAACTATTGGTCTTTCTGGTGACTTGTATGACTTGAGATTCCCACTTTAAGTTGTTTGAGACAGTAACACCAAGATCAACTTGAGAATTAGTAGGCAGTAATGAAGTACCATATAGAGAGTATGTACACTAAGCACTACACACTTAGGCACATTTAAGGATAACAACCACTTATTATACCAAACAGGGATAGCAACTAGGTTTCCTTCTATGGTAGTTTTGTTTGTTATTGGGTTATTGTACAGCTTGGTGTCGTCCGTATATCAGCAAGAAGATGAGGCGATGGTTTCTAGGAGGTCCTTTATATAGATTAAGAATAGCACCACGGATCCTTGCGGTACGCCACTCAGCAAAGGCAAGCTGATAGGACGTTACCAACACGGACATCAAACGACTGGCCGTTGAGAAAAGTGGAAATCAAGTCTAGTAGCTTACCGCTTATTCCACTATGCTTTATTTTATGGAGAAGTCGGCGGATAGGTAACCGGTCAAGAGCCTTCTCAAAGTTCAAATATATGATGCCTATTGGTTCGCCTCTGTCAATAATTTTTGTCTAGTCATTTACACAAGTTAGGGGGTTGGTAACTACGGAACGACCCAGTATAAACCCATGTCGTGTTGACTTAGAACTGCGTTTTTTAATAGAAAGTGTATTGCTTTGTCGATTCTTATTAGCTCCATAACTTTATATACGACGGATGTTAAACTTATTGGCCTGTAATTTTCAACATATAATTTATCTCCCCTTTTATAAATAGGGGTGGCCGTAGCAAACTTCCAGTCTGATGGTAGCGTTGAAGAATCATTAATAATTCCATAATGTTGCTCGTAATGGGGAGGAGTGACAGTTGAGATCTAATAGGTGTTTTTCCACTAATTCTGTGGGAAGTAGAGAGTTAGGATTACGCTTCTCTTGTGGCAGTTTTGGAAGAATATCGGCTGACTCCCTGATATAGATTTTATGGAATTATTTTACAAACAGAGGGGCGACCTCGCATGATTGCGTGCATATTACTCCTTGTGTACTACGTCGTATTGGTAGTGATACAGATGTCCCAAGTTTAGATTTCACCTAGGCAAATATGCGGTTGTTGCCGCCTTCCTCAATAGAGGTTTCGTATTACTTTTGTTCACTGCGTAGACACCTGGTAACTATTTGCTGCTGAATGATATGCAGAATAATTTTCCCTTGTTCGACCATTCACATATTTATCTCAAAAACGCCGCTTAGCTAGTATGTAATTTCTCAGGTCGCCTGTAACACAGGGTTTTCTCTTCGGGTTATATTTGTGTTTAATGGGGAACATATTTTCTGACAATATTGTTAGCAATGGTTAAATTGTCTGGCCAGAGTGCAGAGTCATCTACATGTGTAGCTGAAGGGGATTGTATAATTTCTTATTATGTGTGTTCGATGATGACTTGGCTTTATCACAAAATGGGAGTTTGCCGTCAGAACAACATGATCACTTTTGGCTATAGGGCTGTTATTTAAGATCAGTGATTATGTTCTGAACATTGATAAATATGGGGTCCACTGTGAATAGTTGACTTTCTTTTCTAAAACGGGTAGGTTTAATAACGTGCTGGTGCAGATTTGAATTTAACTACTTTATCAGTTAAAATCGAGGACAGGGAATTACCTACAGATTGGGAGTTGACTGGGCATGTAATATAAGGATAATTAAAATCCCGAATTAAAATGAGATTAGTTCGAGAACTGGCCGTTTGAAGAGACTGATTCAAGAGCATCATCTTCGGCAGTAGTACCAGGGGGTCTGTAGACTAGGCTAATCAGTACTTTGTCAGAGTCTGTACTTAACCATAATGACTTACAATTTCCTGTTAGGTAATTACTACAAACTACTAAATTGAGATCGCATGTTATATTATGAATAGACAATGGTCTCCTGTGTAAAACTGCAAGCTTGCAACCTTGAACGATAAATAGCTTCTTTATATGAATTGCAAGTCTGCAACCTTGAACGCACGTGGCTTCCTGTCTCACGCTCCCTTTTAGAGATAACGCTTATCTTAGCTGATTAGGCATAGTATATATACTAGTAGCTTGCATCTCTAAGTTAAGCTCCAGTCAGTCGATAAGTTCCATTGTGTTCGTATCATAGCTAGATGTAAGAAATTGTCCGGCGGCTAGCTGTGTGCTTCCAATGTTATATTTCATTGTAAAATAAAAATAAACGTTTTTTAAAAAGTCGTTTCGGCGGCCTTTTAATAAAACTGGCGCAGTCGTTCGGATTTGTGGAGGAAAACCTGGAAAACTACAAACATCGAGTCGACCAGCAACTTTCCTTGAGGTTCAGCTCTTTGCCGCAAATCGACACCTACCACCCAGCGGATCTTCGGACATCTCCAACAGGGACAAACATCGCCCGATCGTGAGAAGCGCCCGTCGACCCAGCTCCTGCTCCTCCGTGGTTATTGGAACCATCTGGTCATTGGGACCACTCTTGATCATTGGGATCAGTCTCTGGTATTGGCAACGTCAACAACGACGACCCCAGGACAACTTTTGGATAACGCTCTAGCGCAAAGCTGGACTATCCAAGTCGGACTTCAGGACCTCTGTGCAGGCCAGCCGACATCAATAGGATCGACGCATCCTTTTTGAAGACAACAGGACGTAGCTTGATCGCACGCCGTTCGTCAATTTTAACGCACAATGTAAGTGCATATTTTTATAATAATTTTCAAGCTTTAGAGAAAAAGCAAAGGTATATTTTTATAATAATTTTCAAGCTTTAGAGAAAAAGCAAAGGTATATTTTTAAAAATAATAATTTTCAAGCTTTAGAGAAAAAGCAAAGGTATATTTTAAAGGCAACAAAGTAACGACTATTAAAGCGTTCGCCTAAGTAATAATTTACAAGTTTTAAAGAAAAAGCAAAATAATTAATTTTAAAGGCAACAAAGTAACGTAATATAATTTTCAAAAGTAATAATTATTAAAGCGTTCGCCTAAACAACAAAGTAAAAATTTCAAAGGCAACAAAGTAACGTAATATAATTTTCAAAAGTGATAATTATTAAAGCGTTCGCCTAAAACAACAAAGTTAACTAATATAAAGTTTAAAAAATTATACTAACATAGTTTTAAATATTTATTTATAAATTCAGGCAGAACGTAGTAAGCCAGACCAATTGCTGCACATAATAGGTGTGCTTAATTTGCATTTGTGCTTGCGTTCTTGCGCGTAGGATACCTACCCCTGTTAAACATCCCCTAGTCATTAAACTGTTTACTAACATAAATAAAAATTAAAAATAAGTGAAACAAATAAAGCAAAATTAATTTTTGTCTATAAAATTTTTATGTTTAGATCACTATTATCTTGAATCATTAGTTAAAACACCTGTAATTATATTTTGAAACAATTGTAAAAAATTTTATGTCACGAGATCGATCACGCTCACCAAGGAATTCTATCCCTAGAATTTTATTTTTAAATAATTTTGGGTTGTTACAACAAATATGGTTGATCAAAACGCATCATTGTTTCCCCCACATTTTAATGTAGCTTTATTAAATGAAATTCCCACATATGATGGTAATCAAGCCACTCTTTCGGAATTTATCAGATCCGCAGAAATCATTGCAACCAAATTTTGTACAGAAAATTTAAACGATTATATCAACCAAGTAATTTTAAATTCGATAAGGAATAAATTAAAGGGTCAAGCGTTAGAAGTAATCACAGGTTACGAGTATGATACTTGGAAAGACTTAAAAAATGTCTTAATTGAAAATTTTGGCGACCAAAGGTCAGAATTGAATCTCTTAATTGATTTAACTAAATTAAAACAGAATAAAGACTCTCCCATAGAATTTTTCAATAAAGTTAGAACTCATTTAGCTATTTATAATTCAAAAGTTTCTCTGAGTCAAGAATCAAAAGATATTATCACTCATAAATTAAAAGCTAACAAAGATTTAGCACTTCGCACTTTTACAAGTGGACTAAATGAAAATTTAGGAAGCTTCGTAAGAAGTAGAAATCCAACTTCACTAGAACAAGCCTTAAGCATAGTAAAAGAAGAAATTGATATCAGATATTCTCAAAATCAAAATAATTTTCAAAGTCAAAAATTAAATAAATCAAATTTAACTTCCAATATTCAAACACAAAATTCATATAAACCTAAATTTAATAACCCAAATTTTATGCAAAGACCATTCCAATCAAATCAAAGTAATTTTAACCAAAATCCTAAAAGTAATTTTAATCAAAATCCCAACTATTTTAAAAATCCAACGAATTTTAACAATCAGAATAATTCTAGAATAACTCAAAATTCAAGCTTTAATGCATTTGCACCAAAACCAAATTTTTCACCAACAAATAAACCAGAACCTATGGACTTTAGCACTATAAAAAGACCAGCTACTCAACAATCAAATTTTCCTAATAAATATCGAGCAAACTCTCAAAACGTTAATAGAAATTTTAATCAACTATTTTATCACAGTAATGTTCAACAAGAAAATTCCCCTGTTGATCATGAAAATCTAACAGAAAATTTATTCGAAAACTCTCCTGAAGAAAATCAAAATTTCACTGAAAATTTATTCGAAAATTCTCAAGAAAATCCAGAATACAAACAATCAGACCTATATTTTCAAAATGAACCCTAAGACTTGGACATTACATCAGATTATTATGAATTTCCAGATCCAAACGATACAGTAAATTTTCACTAAGAGCCTCGGAAAAGCATATTTTAACTTTTAATATAAATTCAAAATCAGATCTTCCTTATATTATAATTCCCGCCACTGGCGATAAACTTTTAATTGATACAGGTAGCTCACAAACAATAATTTCTCCAGAATTTGTACAACAACATTTTCCAAATTATATTTATGAAACAGAATTCGAGATAATTACATCTCATGGAATTTCTCAACATAACTTAATTGCAGATTTACCAATCCCCAGTCTTTTTTATGAAAACGGAACACATACATGTTATTTATATAATTTTAACCCAGACTATATAGGACTTATTGGATCCGACTTATTTTCAAAATTATCCGCACGAATAGATTATAAATGGATGCATATTCAGACAGAAAGAGCTACGATACCATTTTATTATAACCCGTAAAATTTATCAGCATAAAAAAAAATGAAACTAAAATAACTCCAAAATTAAAATTTAATGAAAAAGGCATGACTAAGCCTTCAGCAATTGATATCATACAATAATCAATTTAAAACAAGCGTAATTAATACTTTAAATGAAATACAAGAAATTAATATTTATAATCCTTAATCTTATAAAAAAATAAAAATTATGAGCTCAACAAAAATCAGTCTATCAGACTTAACAACTTTAATATAAAAACTTCAAACATTAAAAGTATTTTAGATAATTAATTTAAATAACAATTTTTTTAACAACTTTAATATAAAAACTCCAAACATTAAAAGTATTTTAGATAATTATTTTAAATAACAATTAAAAAAAAATTTTTGAGATTAGACCATTTAAACGAAGATGAATAAACTCTTTTGACTAATTTATGTTTTCAATACAGAGATGTATTTTACTCTCCAGAAGTACCTTCATCCGTTACGAAACTGACAATAAAAATCAACTCATAATATTTAGTAATTCAAACATAAATTTGTAAAATATTTAGATTATATAGCTACCTACTACTTTAGAAGGAATAAAATCAGATTCATCTAAAAATTCAATAATCAAAATTTCCCAGCACTTAAAAATCTAAATAAAATAATTTTTAACCAAATAGTCTACTAAAGAACATTTATCAAAAATTTTGCAAAAATAACTAAATTTTTAACCGTGTGTTTAAAGAAAAAAATAAGATTGTTCACACCCTTGAATTTTTGAAAAACTTTAAGTATTACAAATAAATTCTAATAAATAAATCAGTAACTTCAAATATCAAAAGTATTTTAAAAAAAATAACATCTTAAGAAAAAACTTAAGACTAAAATCATTTAAATCAGAAAAAACTCAAATAAAAATTATACTTAACAAACAAACAAGACCTAAGCTTGTATTAATCTAGTATTTACAATTTTAATAATCACAATATTTCTCGCGTTAAAACTAAGATGTTCACAGCAACATACCTTTATAATTGATATTGCTAAAGGAAAACAAAGAAAAACCTTTACAACCATTTAAAATTAAATTCAAATTCAGAAAAGTCAAACATTTCAATTAAACGAAAAAGTATTTATTAAAACAAATCTCAGAAGTAAAGATTAAATTTAAAATTAAAACCCATTCAGAAAGATCAAACATTTCAATTAAACGAAGAAGTATTATTTAAAATAAATTTCAGAAGTAAAGATAAAATTTAAAATTAAAACCAATTCGGAAAAATCAAACATTCCAATTAAATGAAAAGATATTTGTTAGAACTAATTTCAGAAGTAAAATTGAAATTCAAAATTAAATCTAATTTTTTTTAAAAATATGGAAATATAAAACACCCTGACTAAAAGGAACTATTGCTCTCTCTTTTTCAGGATTACTACACTCTTCATCGCCTGTACCCTGCTGACTCAATCACTAGTTATACAGAGCGATATTATTATTAAAAATTTAAAAGATAATCCTGGATTATATCCTCTAAACTTAGGAAACGTAGTGCTTAAACAAAGCGAATGGACGCTTATTAGAAATGTAGACTATACCCCTATATTTGTTAATTATGACACACTTAGAACTAATTTAATGAAAATAATACCGTTACTTGAAAATAAAAGTTACGTTATTGAATATACAAAATTTAAAAGGATTGATGATGTTATTATCAATCATAACAATTTACTCATAATATTAAAACAATATCTTGAAAAAACAGATAAACTCTTAAGTCAATTATTTCCTGATGTTAAACACAAAATTAATAAAAGAGGACTTTTCGATGGACTTGGATCCGCTTTCAAATTTTTAACTGGAAACCTCGACGCCAACGATGGAGTCAGATATGAATCTATGATTACTAAATTGCAAGAAAGCAATAAAATTCAAAATGACGTTATATTAGAACAAACTAAAATTTTAAATGATACCATCTCAGTAATCAATGATATAGCAAAGAGTCAAGAATTATTAGACAGAAATATAAATAAAATAATTTTACAAAATGAGGAATTAGGCAAAAATCTCGCTACATACTCCTTAAAAACTGTCTTGCTAGAAGCAATTCAATTTTTGCAACTACTTATTAACACTTGTTTGGAACTAGAAAATGCATTAACTTTTGCCCAAAATCAACAGATGCATATGTCATTAATTGATAATGACGATTTAATTGAAAATCTAAATGAAATTTCGACGTATCTCAATAGCATATCAGAAAAAGCTTTAACTATTCCATATCCTGCAGAGTTACAGTATTTACATTTATACGAGTCAATTATCATTACAAAAGTTTATCAAGTTAAAAACAGAATTACATTTATATTCGAAATACCTCTTACTTCCAAAACTAACGATTATCAAATGATACAATTAATACCATTTCCGATTTTTATCCAAAATTATCAATTTCGTATGATTATACCTACTTATAGTACTTTATTATTTAACGTTAAAAACAGCATTCCCATTGAAATAAGTCATTGTAAACTTATAACTTTAGACACCTACTTTTGTAATCAAAATAACTACTTTGAAATCCCCAACGACAAATTGTGCGAAACACAACTTCTGTCATTTAATAAAAATAAAACATGTATCCCTTATTTATTCAATTTAACAGAAATCAAAATATCACAAATAAATCCTGCGACATGGTTAATATCTTCCCCATCTGAAGCAATATTGGACGTCAAATGTAAAAATCAGAATTTTAGAAAAGGAATATCTGGCACTAACCTCTTACACCTCAGTTCAGACTGTCTTGTTTCAATAAATCAAAAACACATGTTATTCACCGCAAAAAGAACCTCAAATGAAATTGTTAATTTAAAAATTTCAAACATTGACCGCTTAATAATTCCTGAATCAAACCACATAAATGTTTCAAAGATTGACTTGATACCTCTTGACACCCAGAAATTGGTTGAGGACCGAATTAAACTTAATAAATATGAAAATTTGTTAAAACCTGTTAATTATATTAAATCTGATAATTTAAGTGTGTCTGCAATTATATTTACTCTGTGTACTATTCTTATGTTAATAATTTTTATATTGTATTTGTATTATAATAGAAACACAATGAAGATTAAACTTATTAGATTTTTAAATAAAGATTTTGAACCGGTTAACGTGAATGCATAAGTTTAATTTTCTTTTCTCTTTGTAAGTTCAATGGAGGCATATTTGAATACCACCCATTGAACATTTTATCGGCGGACGTGTTATATTATGAATAGACAATGGTCTCCTGTGTAAAACTGCAAGCTTGCAACCTTGAACGATAAATAGCTTCTTTATATGAATTGCAAGTCTGCAACCTTGAACGCACGTGGCTTCCTGTCTCACGCTCCCTTTTAGAGATAACGCTTATCTTAGCTGATTAGGCATAGTATATATACTAGTAGCTTGCATCTCTAAGTTAAGCTCCAGTCAGTCGATAAGTTCCATTGTGTTCGTATCATAGCTAGATGTAAGAAATTGTCCGGCGGCTAGCTGTGTGCTTCCAATGTTATATTTCATTGTAAAATAAAAATAAACGTTTTTTAAAAAGTCGTTTCGGCGGCCTTTTAATAAAACTCGCATGTGTTGTGAACATAAACAGCTGCGCCGTTTCCTCAATGAGTTGTTTGATCGCTTCTGTAAATGGTGTAGTTTGGAAGAGCAACTAGGCTGTTTGGTATGTCGGGGGTAAACAAGATTTCACTAATTAAGATAAAGTTAGGGTTTTCGATTTCTTGTAATAGAGCGTCGACTTCTAAGAGCTACGCAGTTAATTAACACAAATTTGAGTACACAAAAGAGTAAGTGTTAAAAATGGCTTTAGTTTTTTGTTAAATGATTTTCACCGCGTTGTTGACGTTCGTGGAGCTCAGATCTAGTTGAATGATAAAACATCGTTCCATTTAAGTTTGGTCCGATTCAAAACTTACATTTTGGTTGCTTGATATAAGTTTGTTTATGTTGCGTAATATTTCCAGTGCATGGAAACATCAGTGGAAGCGGAAGGCAGCTTGCTAATATGTTGAGTGGTTTTTTCTTTATGTTCAGTGAGCGAGTTTGCAGTATCGGCATTGCTTTCCTCCACGTTGAAAACTATAACGCTGTTGGCACGACTCCGACGTTCTACTATTTCCCTTATTATAACCTTTGGGTTATTTGGCTTACATTATTAGTAGAGAGGTGATAGTTGATGGGATTCAAATAGTACAAGTAAAGTTTAGCTCGTACAGTATAGGTTTTGATAATGTGGATGTAGTACATCAGTATAATTTATGTGATGTGTGCTACTTTTTACTGCTGCTGTATTATTTAATAGTTATAGATTTCTTTTAGTTCTTTAAGATGGTGGTAATTCTATTGTGATACCGTATAAACAGAGCAGAGGGGCGGTTCTGTAAGCTCCAGTGTTTAGTTTCAATCCAATGTTTGTGTCCAAAGCTTCATTTACATTTGCAGAAATAGAACAACTCGGCAACCAAAGTGGGACGGTGTATCGGGAAATAAATCAAAGCGTAACATAATTTAAAAGAAGCCGCGTGACGCAGTTGGATAAGCGCCAGGCTTGTACTAAGCAAGTCCTCGGTTCAAATCCCGCGAGGTGGTCGGACTGGGTGAGACCATTCACAGTTGGGCACCAAATGAACTGTGCTCTATTCAGAACCACAGACCTAAGAGATAGAGTAACAAGGTCAACACATCACCAAAATACACACCTCACAAAATGGTTTCTGCGCAAGCACCAAAGGGCGCCCTCCAACTCTGTATCCCGAATCCGGAGCAAGTTGAGCATTGTACCGCTAGAAACCAGCTCACAAAGCACCAGCCTTTACACCGCAAAGTAAATGAGGTTACAGATAATGCATACATGCATACGTAATCTAAATCAGGCATAGGTGTTTCAAATAGATGAGTCAAACATTTTAACCAACGACGACTGAAGACGAAAGCGCAGGGAAAACCATAAATATACAACACGTAGAAAATATAGAAGACCAAGCAGAAGAAATCGCCCGAACACCAACACTAGAAGAAGTACTGCAACGTTTCGCTCCGATTCTAAATGCGAATTAATTATAATCAAATATTATGGGCATTTAAAATTTCGCATCTTCGACTTTATAGAAGTTCCAGTCCCCTCGAGACTGCAAGTTCGCCGTTATGAGCGAATGAAACGAGGAAACGTCTGCTGCGCATTTCCATCTGCTTCGATGCAAGGGAGAGAACTTGATAACAACGTATAAAAGCACAATTGTTTCGCGAACTGGAGGAGAATTATTCAGGTAAAGCAATCTTCTGGTCTCCAGGTCGATCCCGCGGCCTTCAGCGGGGCAAGAGCTTTGCTCCTGCGCCAGTTGGAGCACCAGAATTATACCAGAATTCTTCTAGAAAATTTAGATTCAGTTTCTCGAATGATATATCCGACCCGCTCCATTTTTTCCGTCCTGTGGATAAATTTACTTTAGGTAAATATTCACGGCGCCTTCATAACTTATTAATTTAAAACGGCGCATACCTGTAGTCCAGGGCGCGTAAAGACGAGCCCGCTCATGTTTACGAAACTTTCATAATTTATTAATGTAAAACGGCGCATGCCTGGAGTTTAAGTCGCACCAACCAGTTCATATTCACCAAACCTCCATAAGTTCGTAATTTACCACAACGTATACCTGGAGATCAGGGCAAGTTACTTTCCTGCATAATCTGAAATTTAGCCAGATTGTGTTTACACGATCTTGGCACGCGCGCTCCATCCTCTATCTACCACAAATAGCCTTTCATTACCCACTGTTATTACCAAGTCACATTCCGCGGTCGCGCACCTGGGAAACAAGAGAAAGTCCATCAAGTGGTATTTCAACGTTTATTTGCTTTCCTTAAATAAAATAACTGATAACATCGTGCCGTCATTATACTTTTGTTAAAATTTGTTTACATCCACAGTTCTGCCAAAGTCCACCAAAATATCTTAAGAATTCCAGTCACCACCGCCCAGTTTTGAGCCAAGCCTGCTGCTGCCAGTTGGATGGTCAAACCGCAAGGAGAAAAATAATTACACATTATTTTTGTATATATGATTCTAAATACTTTACATACTGAATTATTTTTATCCTTAATACTGGAATGGTAAATAGTGGTGAATAAATGTAATCTCTGTTATTTGGTATTCCTTGAATCAGTCAAAGTGAATTTAAATCGGACCTAGATCCAATAAGAGCTACCCACTTATTTGGGCAAAACTAATAAATGCTAATCTACAATAAATAAACCAGGAAGCATTAGAGTACTACTAACCGAACTAACAATGGGAAAAGTTGAATGCCAAGTAAGTATATAAAGGTATCTGTAAAAAAATTTTACTTCACAGAAAGGGCTTCATTAACTAGACGCCGTATATTGTCTGCTTTTCAGCCTGGTCTTGGAAAAAGCAATAACAGACCCAAGGATGGACACCTCAGACACAATATACGAAGATGCGCTGAAATGTAATGCACACATGCTGATAGAACGCTTCTTATCAACATCATCACCATTAACTGCCTTTAAGTGGCGAGGAATTTCAGTTCGAATCACGTTTCCAACAGTTAAAAATTCTATAAACGCGGGCTGTTTAACTCGCGTTCACATAGCATGAGAACACGTCTCCATACTTCTGCCATTAAAAAATGAACTGATGAACGAAACTTCTTCAAACTTGGCATGCGCATAGAGGAGAGATACAGCTTCCTAATGCACCCATGCGCGTCTCTGTCGGTCATTTAGTTCGCGTGCTAAAAACATGTGTGCATTACATTTCATCCCACCTCGTATACCAAACCTATTCAAATCCAAGCATCTGCAGATGACATCGACATGCCAAAACGAAGTACTGTTTGTCGACTATTTATAAATAAAGCAAAAGGCACAATTCGTCTTCTAGATTTAATGACTAGTATTGGCCTAGACGAACATATGTGCAATGTGAAAGAGAAAAAAGGAAAATGAAGAGGAGTGTGCGGTTTGACGACAAGAAGGTATATAACCTGCATACGAGGGCGTATCCGTTTAATAAAGCTCGGAGAGCTCTGTGGCAACGAGAAGCTATGGACAGACTACGGTGTTTTAGCGTGGAATTAGTCTTGAGCACAGAACATAGGCACACAATTTTTGTAGATCGCTTTTAAATTAGTACGTAGGTTTGTGATCCATATAATGACGATAAGTTGGGCTGCATATTGTACACAAATAACCACAATAAAAAATGCAACTTATGTTTAATTATTCATTTGCATAGTAACTACACCGGGTGTTATATAAATATACCGACAAACTTTTAGGGCTGGTAGGGGACATCCAAAGAAACATTTCTTGTTTTATAAACAAATATCCAAAACGCTTCATTTTCGAGATACAGCGTGTTAAAATTTGTAAAAAAAATGGTTCAAATTGCTTTCCTCAAAAACGAAGGAAGATACGCAAAACCCTCAAGTGAAAAAAAGTTGTGTTTTTAGTTGCTTCATCTTAAATACTAGGTGTTATTTTTTTACCCAAAAACACTAACAGTTTGCCCCGTGAGCATGCCCCTGGAATTACTGTATCAACTGTAATACACTCAAAAGCCGCCTCATAAAGTTACCAACAAACTGTGAAAATTTAATTAAAATCGGCTGAAGCGTTTTTTTTTCTACAAATTTTAACACCCTGTATCTCGAAAACGAAGCGTTTTCGGACATATGTTTATAAAGCAAAAAATAATTGTTTTGATGTCCCCTACGAACCCTAAAAGTTTGTCGGTATATTTATTGAACACCCTGTAGAATGAGAAACATTGGATAAATCACGATAACAAAGTGATCTCAAAGAATACATGTAAGCGGCTTGTGATGTGCTGAGCTCTGGTTAGGTCTCAACTTCGACAATTGGGATGTCGGTATAGCGTATCAGAAAAACTAATTTTTCTCGGCCCTGTAATATACACCTCATCAACACCCTGCAGAAGACGTCGCTAGATTGCAGGACACTGGTATGCTGGAGTAAATCCTTCCTTTTAGTGGTTCAAATGATAATAAGTCGACTGTGAACATTGCTAACACCTAGTCAAGCAACCACGCAAGGCCGGAAAGTCTACTCTTCAATTTTCTTTCTCATCGGAATAAACGCAAGAATTTCTAACTTTATTCTTACGTTACGTTACTTTTTTTCGGTCTAAGGATGGGAAAGCTTTTTCCAACACTGGCCGAGAAGCTATTTCTGTACTGCGGTTTAACAACCCGTACATGTCCGTACTGTTGTCTCTTGTTGTCTAGCAACGGCAGTAACATGCCAGAATTATGGATGTTGTAGACTAAAAACTCGGAGAAAACCTATTTACAGAAAATTAAACATCCTGCCTATTGCTAGTATATTCAATAAACTGCAAAAGAAAGTGTTTTCCATTTTTTTTCGAAAGTAAATTACAATTCCAGAAATATCTATTTTGCTTTAAAAAAGGAAGGCAAGTGTAATTGGCAATTACATTTTATAGATATCTTTCTATGTACGAGTAAGTCCACTTTTAATGACACAGTAATTTTAAAGAAGGTATATTTTTTCGAGAATTATTATATCATAAAATTTTGCCAAAACCATAAACTGGATCTAAAATGGCCGTAAAGTCTTTATAACTAATAAAGTAGCTTGCCGCTATGCTTCTCTATCACATATGAGATTTTGTGAAAGGCGTTTCCTTAGACACAAGTAGGTATGTAGTAAATATTTTAATGTTCCGCTATTCGAATTTTTATGAAACTGCATTAAATGCTCTCTAAGCATAAAGCACCATTATCATCTATATCTTCTATGAAAATTACTAATGGAGTACGTAAATCGGTGAGAATCTCTTAAATAATAATTTGGCCTAGTACTTTTTATTTTCTAATGTTCTGTGTTTATATACCTAAAATTGTGAAGATAGTCAGGCAATCCAAAAAAAAAACGAACAAGCTCTTGCTTGAGTAATAACTACTAACGGTATTTATATATTAAAGCATGGACAATGTCACAAGAAAAACGATGAATAAAGTAATCAAAACACCAAAACTGCACTTATACAAATCAAAAATTCGGATTCAATGAAAGTATTTATTTGCAGCTATTTACAAAAACTAAACGAACCATTTTTGCCTAAGAATGATCCGCAATAAAACGATAAATATTTAGTACCTACCGTACTTTATTGATGATAGACATTCAAATAAATTAATGTAAAACAAGTTCAATTCGCAGTTCTGTGGCACGATGACCGCATTCATAAAATAAATTTTACAATCAATAGCAACAAGAAATTCAAGTCATTCAATTTTATTATAACGCAAATGTCAAGGTCTGCACTTTACTACATCTAATATTATTGTGGACTTGCTTACGGAGTTCTTTGTTTCTAAATCTGCATAACAACTTCTTAGAATTTAAGTATATGGCGACTTAGTATAGCTTTTTGTCAGTTTATTAGATTCAGTTTATTAGAATCATGCTATTACCATCAGTTTAGTGTAAACAGCTAATAGAATAATGTTCGATTTCTTTATCAACCGATTTAATTTGCTTTTTTAATAGCTTTTCTTATCAGCTCAGCAAACTAATGCTGTTTACCAGAGTGTTGTCATAGAGTAAAATAACACATTTATTAGATCAGAAGAAATATTCCATTTCTTTAACTTTCAGCTATCTTGATCACTGCTTTCGAGCCTAGTTCCTGCAGTAATCACTTTAGGCGTTGATGAATACCTCTTTTGTTTATGGAAATAAGTATACTTTTTCTAGCAGCCTTTCGAAGAAATTGTTAAGTTGCAGACATTCATCATATAAGTATACTAGCTGTTACCCGCAACTTTGTACGAGCGAGGTTCGTTATTTGTGAATTAAATAATGACTAATTATTTTCTGTGATCCCATCCGATCTCATCCCGTCCCCGTCCCTTTCCCCGACCCCGTCCCTTTCTCCGACTCCATCGCCGTCGCGTCTCGTCCCGTCCCGCCCCGTCCCCCCCCCCCTCCTCCCATCCCATCCCATCCCTTCCCGCCCAGTCCCGTCCCGTCACTTCCTGTCCCGTCCCGTCCCAACCCGTCCAGTCCAGTCCCGTCCCTTTTCGTTCCGTCCCGTCCCGTCCCGTCATCTACTATTTTCACCTTCAGGTGACAAATTTCCAAAAACTTTGAATGATATAGTTCAAAATTTGATCTTACAAAATTCCAACCCCGTTTTTACCCCTTTACGGGTTGAATTTTCAAAAATCCCTTATTAGGGGATGCCTACTCCCTATGAGAAATCTGCGTGCCAAATTTCAAATGCAATTTTCGCAATCAACGTCCCAAAAACCTCAATAACGACACCCATATTGAATTTTAAGCTTATTTACCCCATCTCACCCCCTAAGGGGTGGATTTTCGGAAAATCACGAAAAACGTGTTTGCTTATTTGTTTTTAGGAGTACTCCTACGAAGTTTCATAACGAAATGTCTATTTTATATTATTTTTCATACAAAATGTTAACCCTCATTTTACCCCTTTAGGGGTTGAATTTCAAAATATTCTTCCTTATTCCTTGTATACATCATAAAGGAAACCTCTGCGTAAAATTTCAGCTTTCTAGGTCCAAGGGTTTGGGCTGGGCATTGATGAGTGGGTCAAGACTTTCATTTTTATATACAGAGTGATTCAAATTAAGTGCGCACCATTGCTGTCTTTGTTATTATTAATTTTACAAAGTAGATTAAATTAGCAAACTAGTAGTGTTTTTGGAGCTGATTAATAAAAAAACAATCGAATGACGAGTTTGAGACAAAATTAAAAACTTTTAGTTTTTTTAATGGAACACCCTGTATATATTTCAAAAACTTGAAATAAAAATTAATTTGTGATATAAAAGTTTTAATACACTATTGTATTGAAATAAATGTTAAAGAAGTTAGGGGAGATTTTAGTTTACCTATATCAACAATACACCGTACTTACGAAAAATTCATAGTAGGCTATGCTACTAAAAACAAAAACAATAACGTAAACATCAGAACTGTCAAAATAAATTTTTCGTACGTTTGGTTGTCGAAAGTAATTAGTGTTGTTTATTTATTTCTTATTGTTTTGTTACTGTTTCTGGTTATCGGACTTAAAACAAGCCTGCAATGAATTTTTACAGTAGAATAATGTATGTATTTATCTATAAACTGAAACTTGCGATAACTTCTTTAGTATTCATTTTAAGGCAATAGCGTATTAAGACTTTTATATCACAAATTAATTTTTATATCAAGTTTTTGAAAAATATTTTTTTAAATTTGGTCGCTAACGAGTTATTCGACTCGTTTTTTATTAATTGCATATTAATCAGCACCGAAAACACTACTAGTTTGCTAATTTAACCTAGTTTGTAAAATCAATAATAACAAAGATAGCAATGGTGCGCACTTAATTTGAATCACCCTGTATATAGATTACAAATAAACCACCTGGCATTTTATTATCGCTTGCAGTATCCGTAACTGTGTTTTGGAGTATTCTTCTCACCATAAATGCGTCCCGGGTAATATGTTTTAAAATACTGGCATATGTTAATTTGGCATATTCACTTAGAAGGATGGAATTGTGATTACTAATAGAGTGAAACATAATAACGTTAGTGGTGTATAACATTAATTTATTTTTTGTTTGTGTAAAGTGTACAGGTAGGTACATGTGTGCATGCATTAAAAAATGCACTTTCACATGTTATCTTCTTATTTTCTCTTATTTTAGCATCTCTTAATTCACTATAGATGGAGGCCTGCCTATTTTTTCAATTTTTCTCTGTTCCGAGTCATCATTTTCCATGCTAGTCCTGAATGTCATTTTATATTGTCCACCCTTTGCATCTATGATCTTTACTTTGTTCTATTGCCTAATCACGGTTGCCAGTTCAGAATTAATAACATTTATAAAAATACATTTAAGCCGCAGCTAAACCGCAACAAGCAATGGTAACAAAACCATTCCTAATAATTCTACCTACTTTTGACGTATGGTCGCCTCAGATACAAATTCAACCAGGAAAATCAGTATAATAACCTAGCGTTACTGTAATTCTAAGGAGGATATACCTCAACATTTCTTTTACAACATCCATTATTTAGAAAATCACATTGGCAGTAATTTACACATACAACACCTAGTTAGATACATGGAGAAGGGGAAACAAGAATGACGTATTTAAACGGTGCTTAGGAAAACACATGAACTTTCAACGATGAAAGAATACTAGACTTCTGCATTGCAAACTCACGTTTTATGCAAAAAAATAACAAGCTAAAGAAAAAGTACAAATAAAACTAGAAGGGAAAAACTATAAGAAGTAAATCGATTTAAACATCTAGGCCTGGTAATAACACGTGAAGAATGAATAGACAAAGAAGTACAAGAAAGAAAACAGGCTGCATGAAGACTTTCTAATAGCATAAAAGAAATTCTGGAAAATAAAGAAATATTAAGAGAAATTAGAGTTCAAATACACAAAAAAGTAGCCATACCAATAATAACATACAAATCGGTTGAACTGTAGCAAAATGGGGTTTTAAAGGAAAATCGAGGGAAAAGTGGTTATGGACACAGTTAGAAATACAATATACAGAACAAACTAAAGTTAAAACAATAGAAAAAATAATAGAAGAAGTACAAATGATTCGGTTATGTAATACGGATGAAGGAAGAAGGAACAGCAGGACGAGTATATAAAGCAAAAACAAGGAAAAACGGGGGAAAAAGCATAGAACCAAGTGGTCCGTAGTTAAGTAAAAAAATGGTCATAAAATTGAAAGGGATACAAACATTGACACAAGATAGGAGAATGTGGATAGAGATCTGGAAGTTCCATCAAACGAATAGTGCCATCCACCAACTTTACAGTCGAAATAGTAGAAAGGCATTAGGATTAGATAAGTATTAATCTTCTAGTGTTCCTTTTATTACCTAATAGAAAATCTACTTTTCTTGTCGTGAATTTTGTATTTTCGTTAAAAGTGATGTCACAAAAGGATTGTCTGCTCTTTTATCTACTTGCTTATCTTGTTTTGTTATAGCTTGCTCGGTGTATTCATAGAAAAAAAATTATATTGTTTGATACTTTCTAGGTGTAAATGATGCTATTCTATAAGAAAAAATGTTACGCTATAGCGCTTGTATACAGGGTGTTTAAAAAATATGTTCGGCTATTTTAGTCACTTATAGATCTCATCAATACAAACAAAAAAGTCCTAAAAAATTATGAGTCCGGAAACGCTTCGTTTCTGAGATGCAGAGTGATAATAGCTATTTACGTTATTAGGCCGGTAGCAACATTTTTACGGCCGCGCCAATACTTTACAGGTTGAGCCCGTAGGGCGAGACCTGTATGTTTGGCAAGGCCATAAAAATGCTACCGGTCGTGTATCGTATAAGATTTTTTAGGATACGAGTCCGGTAGATAAAATTTACCGGCCGGTAGTTCTACTACTGGTCTAGGCCGGTAAATTTTATCTACGGGACTCGTTTGTAACTATGTAAACGCTAGTTACCAATGCAGTATCCTAAAAAGTTAAATATAACGGTTTTTTATTGTTATCTAAAAAACGCTTTGGGCGATT
Source organism: Agriotes lineatus (assembly GCA_940337035.1). NCBI lineage: Eukaryota > Metazoa > Arthropoda > Insecta > Coleoptera > Elateridae > Agriotes > Agriotes lineatus. The sequence goes on from CALNHX010004969.1 coordinate 20,887, forward strand.
TTAATGAAATTTATACCACTATATTATAACTTATGAGTTATCTTGTGGACCCATTACAGTTGATCCAGTAGTTCCAGGGGTCTGCCCACAGGGCATGTCGATTACGTTATTTAACAAAAAATAACGGTCCGTAGTTTTTTCAGCTATTTTCATATTTTTTGTTGATAAAGCAACTAAAAGTAGAGCTTTTTTGTCTCTTGAGATTTTTCGTATCTCTCTTCGTTTTCAGGAAAAAAATAAAACCCGTATTTTTGCACGTCTCTGAACCTGTTAAGACAAAAACTAAAATGCTTCAATATCTCAAAAACCCCTTAAGGGATTTTAGTGAAACTTTGAATGATTATTGGTGCTATTAAGGATCATGTGTTGGCGCACTTACATTTAAATTATTTACTCCAGGAGCTGCCGGGATTATCTTTTGAGAAATTTAACTCCTTGCATCTCGGAAACGAAGTGTTCCCAACTTTTTTGCTTGTATTGATGAGATCTATAAGTGTTTAAAATATCTGAAAGTATTTTTTAAACACCCTGTATATACTATAAGTGAAATCAAATTTTATAAGGAAATATGTCTCTATAGCTAATATTCTGTAAATGTAAGCCAAGTTATGGAGAGAAAAACCTACCATAAAAACTTAGCAGTCCTCAATTTACAGTAGTAGATGTTTTGTTTCCTTTTAATTGTTGGAATGTTGTAGTTTACTACACAACTGTGATTTAAAATAGTTAAGTAGTCATGAATTACAATATTGCACCAATTGCAATATATTTGATGTTAAATGTTCAAGAAAGAATGTAAGATACTGCTGTAATATTTTTGAGAAATTATATGGCACTTCTTAGAACACACGTTAGGGATGTACTAAATCCCTTTGACATGCCAGAAACAAAGTTTCAAGACAATTCCAGACTCTACAAGGAATTAACCAGTGATTTAATGGATTGGCTAAGTCCATATGCTGCCGCAAGTGTCAGGTTTACCAGTTTACCGTTTTATTTAAGAGTAACATTTTAATGCATAATGTTGACAAATATAATAAAATTACTATTTGAAAATTCAACCTCCTTTTCATTTTTTGACCGAGGGTTCCTATTAGCATACAGTAGGTGGATGTTTCTGATAATAAGCATCCTCCTCACGTCTACATAAATAGAAAAATCCTTTACCAGCCCCTATTACGTTACACATACAGTGAAAATTCATGAACTGCGAACACGAGTAAATCAAGGCGAATTTACGATTGCCTAAAAATACGCCAAGACCGATGGACAGTCGGTCTAAGGTACTCTGATATTAATCCACGGGTCGTCTGCGTTGATTGTTTAAGTAATTGTTCAACGCAGACGCCTAGTATAATTTTTTTAAATTAATTATTATATCACAGATAGAATGTATGAGGTACTGTTATTCTGTGATTAATTCAGGTGATAAATTCAGAGTTGAAAAACAGGATTTTTAGAGATTAACAGTACAGTAAAAGAAGGTAGTTCTTAAAGTAAAACGCATTCTGAAGAAAGAAATAATTTCTTCCGAACAAACTAACTCACTAAAAAAAAAAGATGCAAACAAAAATAAAACTATTTTTATTTCAAACAACAAAATTCAAGAAGTTAAAATTAGCTCTTTTTCAAAGAGCCTGCCTTCTTGCGCTAAACAATATCCTAAGCGATCATGGAAACGTATTAGTGCTAGTACTCTGAACAACCCTTTTAATTTTTAAACGCAGTTCTTCAAATCGTTAGTTGTAGTGAAAACGACTTTTCAGAGGAAGTTTTAGGCATATCTGTCACAGTTTCACAAAATTCCATACTTCTGAAATGGCAAACGGGAAGAATATCGCAGCTAAATCTACTAGTTCTGCAATTTATTTAAATAAATAGTCTGGATAGTCATTAGCGGTAATACAAACCTCTTTTAAATACCTGTCTTCATTGGGAACATTAGGGCTTTTGCACTTTTGGGGGAGAAACACATCCAAATTTTCCAAAATTTGAAATAACTCCATGTAACGTTGATAACGATAAAGAACGCCTATTTCCAAATGTTAGTAGTAGTTATCGATTTTAAGATAGAAATGACAGCAGATATTATCTACTGACAAAATACGCGAACTGTCAAAGTTAAATTCTCGGCATTTGTAAATTCGACATATCGTCTGCCGTGTTCGTAGTAAGAAAAATCTCTCTGTATATTGCCGGGCTCCATAGCTCACTGGTTACGCATTCTGTCTACTGATCTAAGGGACAAGGGTTTGATCCCCTATCCCGGTGAGGTTTTTAAAAATAAAAAATCTGGTGTGATACACGCACACAGCTTCCTTTTACAGTGATCTTATAATTAGCCAAAAATTTTATTTTGAATTTATAAGCATTTGTCAAAAATTTTCAAAAATTACAAATTCTGCAAAAAACGGTACAAAATAGAGCGTTAGTTGAAGAGACAAATTTTCTCTAGAATTTTAAGCTGAATTCAAAAATGTAATAATATTCCGGGGGTTCTATTTAAAATAGGAGTTAATAAAAAAAATAGAAAGAAAACAAAATAAACCCATTTTAGAAGTATTCAACTGGAAAATCGCCTATCTCACATCAATACACATTTAAAATGTAATAAAAATGTGAAGTTTGAAAAAAATCGTTATAGCCGTTTTTGAAAAAATCGAAAAAAACTGAAAAATTACAAGAGTAAACACCTACTTACGGTTATGCGATTTTCTTCAAAAGCTTGCTGTCGCATCTACATAGTACACAAAACTTATATATGAAGTTTCAACGCCATACCTCTTTTCGTTTTTGAGATATTCTGTTCACAGACACACAGACAGACAGATCAATTTCGAATTTTTGGGGTGAATCCAATACTTCCTTTATTGTAAAAGGAAGTAAAAAAGTGAGGATGAAAAGCTCTACAGAATGCCATCATTCGGAAGTGATTTAAATTCGTGGATCCCATGTTACAACTTTGTGTAGCATGTTAAATATCCTTTGCTACGGTTGGAACTCCTTAGTCTCGGCAAAATTCTAAGTAGGATTAGGGTACCTGGTACTCTGCAAGTCTGCATGCTTAGATCTTATCCATGGGGTTGGCAAAAAGAGACTAGTAAGGCCTACTTGCCTGACATCAGTCTCCCTACAACTGATACTAACTAACTAACTACACATATATTATTCAGCTAGTTTTGTGCAACTAATAGTACCTATAACTATTTGGCGTAAATTATAAGCGTGATTTATAAACCATAACTCACTGTTTATCAATCAGATTGCCATAGTAACTAACGAATTAGTTATATCTAGTCAACCGATATTATATGACTAATGTCGAACAATTACTGTTCAAATCAATTTTTGAACAACGATAAAATGTTTAAAGGGAGTAAAAAATGAGTTTGGGTAGTAAATCAGAATTTTTTTTTTTTAATTTAATTAAACCAGCTCAGCATTACATTTGCTATACATGATTGTGTTATTCTTAATAATATTGACAGTTTTGGAAGGCGAGGACAGTGTAACAGGTTTACACCCCTCTGTAGCTAATTCCTAATATTATAACTAAACACAAGTTGTAAGAATATATAATTTATAATAAACAGTCCTGAGGTAATTTCCTTTTAAGTCTGTTTATGACCGAGATTAAACTACGCTGCACTGGGACACTCGTTAATAGTGGCAAAAAACTTTTCACACACTTGTTCAATGAAGTTCACAATCGTAGGGATTTGTAGTTCTCGGCGTAGTTGTTCATTTCTCACGAACCAGGGGGCGTTAGTTGCGATTCATAGCACCTTATTTTGTAACACTTCTAACTTATTTTTATGAGTTTTGTTTGTATTACTCCACACTACACAAGCGTATGTTATTATGGGTCTGAGTATAGATTTATATATTAATAAGGCGCAGTCAATACGTAAGTGCGATTTTCTGTTTATTAAAGGATATAAGAGTCGAAGTCTTGCATAACACTCATTAACCTTTTTATTGATATGGTATCCCCATCCTAGTCTGGTGTCTAGATACACCCCCAGATACTTAATAGCATTATCCCTTGCATTCCATTCTAACTTGGTTTGATTTATGTATATGTCAGGCTGTGTCCTAATTTGCTTTAGGGTGAAAATTTTTACCTGACATTTTGGAATGTTAATTTCGAACTTCCAAGAGTCGAGCCATTTACTAATGGATTCCAATGCATCTTGTAAATAGTTTACCGCTATTTCTAGGTTTTCATTCTGTGTTATTACTGCGGTATCGTCAGCATAAGTAGCCAGCATCGATGTTTCTGTTGTGTTTAGATCATGGGTGTATATATTAAAAAGAGCGGGCCCCAGGATGCTGCCTTGTGGAACTCCTGCTTGAATTCTTCTGATGGTAGATAATGTTGCATTTACTCTTACAGCGAAAGTACGATTTTCCAGGAAAGAGGTAATAATTGTGATCAGATAATCCGGGATTTGAAGCTGAATGATTTTGTGTTTAAGACCCTCAAGCCAGACTTTATCAAAAGCATTTTTTAAATCAAGAAAACCAATAACTGTGTACAGTTTATTTTCAAAGCCTTTTTCAATTGTCTCAGTAATTCTTAGCAATTGGTGAGTGGTGGCGTGCTTTTTTCTGAAACCGAACTGGTGGTGTGGTATGATGTCTCTGTCGATGAGTATCGCTTCGAGTCTTTTGTGGATTACTTTTTCGAGTAGTTTTGAGATGGTTGATAATAAGCTGATCGGGCGGTAGCTCTCAGGTTTATGTTTGTCTTTTCTATGTTTGAGAAACGGCATTATGTGTGCATGCTTCCAAGTATTTGGAAAGTATCCAAGTCTCAGACAGGAGTTAAATATCGTTGCCAAGTAAGGTAGTGATTTTTTTGTAAGGTGTTTTAAGGCGTCGTTGGTTATTTGATCTGGTCCGGGGGATTTTTTGATGCATAGTAGTTTTATGAACTCACTAATTTTTCTGGGAGAGGTGGGTTCGATGTTCATAGGATTCGGGCTTACGTAGTTGCTATTTGTTTCACTTACTTGCCCTATGTTCATTGCTTCATTTGCTGTTTCATTAGGGGTAAAAGTTTGTTCCAGTTGAGTTGCAATTGCGTTGGCTTTCTCTTCGTCTGTTATATGGTGGACATCGTTGACATGCATGGAGTGAATAATATTGGGTTGCCTGAGTAGTCTTTTTGTAGCTTGCCACATCGTAGCGTCTCTTGGCCTTAGTTCTTCAATATATTTGTTATATGAACTAATACGATATTTGTCGAGTTCTTTTCTAACCCTGTGTGTTAGTTGGTTGCAGAAAGTTTTTAGGTATGGTTGCCGTGTTTGTTGCAATTTCCGTCGTATTCTATTTTTAAGTTTGATTAAGTTTAGTATTTCAGCGGGAGGCTGTATTTTGTGTGTAATTTGTCTTTGTTTGAAAGGAGTTGTGGCTTGTAGAACACTTTCTTTAATTGTTTCTGTGAATCGAGTCACTTCTGTGTCTATGTTTTCCGTTGTTGTTATGTGCTTTGGTGTCTTTAAAGTTCTGTCTAATTTGGCTTGGAAAAGTTCCCAATCTGTTCTTCCGTTTATCAGTTTCGGCAAAGGAGGTGTATACTGGGGGGCAGTGAAGAAGGATATTATAATCGGCAGGTGATCCGAATCTAATTCGTGCTGAACTACTTGATAGATAGGTTTTGTGAAATTTTTATGTAATACGACTCCTAAAATATCTGGTAGATGGTCCGGCCTGTAGGGATAATGTGTGTACTCGTTGGGAGCCGATATTTGAATCCCATGATTCGCTAATATTTCATTTAGCCTGCGTCCATTGGGGTTTGTGGCTCTACACCCCCAGTTGGTGTGTTTACAGTTAAGGTCTCCTATGATTAACACTGGTTTGTTAGTTTGTGATATTTCACGGATGTCTTCTTCCAAGATTGTCTTTTTTGGTTGTTTATAAGCACTATAAATATAGAGTTGCAAATCGTTATGTGTCTCGAGACGTATTGCTACACATTCTAGACTCGTGAAATTTATATTTGGTATTTCGTAATGTTTCAGTTGTTTTTTAATTATTATCGCAACACCACCTGCTGCTGTATTTGATGTTCTATCATTTCGGTATATTACGTAACCAGGTATTTTGAATGGTTCAAGGCTAATTAGGTGGGTTTCGGAGATACATGCTATATCGATAGAATGTCTCTCTAAGAATTCAATCAGTGTAGCTTGTTGTGCTTTTATGCCGTCTGCATTCCAATTAAGGATTGTTATATTATTGATGATGCGCTTGTTATTTGGATCCATTTGAGAGAAGCGGTATAAGTGTTGTAAGATAAGGTAGTATTTTGTCTAAGTGAGGGAGAAGAAGTTCAATTATTTTATTAATCACTGTAGTCAATGTATCTGTGGGTATTTGAGTATTTGATGTCGTTGGATTGTCGAACGTTTTTGGTAGACGTGGAAATGTTTTATTGTAAGATTGTTCGTTCTGTTGTGTGTGTTGGGGTTTAAATCCGGCGATAATATTATTTGTTGTTGTTCTTGAAGTCCATGCTTGGGTTTGGTTTAAAGGTTGTTTTTTTTTGTTGATTTGTAAGAAGTATGAGCATCCCTTGTAATTTGCGGGATGCGACTCGCCACAGTTGACACAACGTGGTTCTTCGTTCTGTTTTTTCTTACAGTGTATGTATAAGTAATTTCCCAAACACTTGACGCAACGTGGATCCAACTGACAGTAGTTTCGGGTGTGCCCGTACCTTTGGCAGTTTTTGCATTGTGGTATGTCTTGCGACTTTCGTCTTGATTCAACTTCAACGATACTGTGGAATATTTTTCTCAGTTGGAAAATCTTTTTACCAGTTTCATTATTTTCTAGTTCTACTGCAACTAGTGGTATAGGCAATCTAGCTTTGTTGTAAAGTCTTACGACCTTTATTACAGGATGCTGTGCGGATTTTAGCTCATTTATGATTTCTTCTTCAGTTAATGAGACTGGGATATTTCTGATGATAACCGATAAATAATTTTTTTATGGATTCTTGAATGTATGATATTTTATATTATTTTCGTTATAAAATTTTGTTATTTTACGGTAATCTTCAATGGTGGTCAGATTCAATCGTAATTGATTGGTTTTTTGAATTGTTGTAAATTGTCCTTGTGTTTGTGCTTTAAGGTCGGTTATTACTTCCTGGTATTTTAGTGCTCCAGCGTTATGCAGGAAAAAATTGGTGGAATTTTAACCTTTTCATTCTGCTGGGGAATCCCTTCCTGTTCGGGGTTTTGTTCTGTTTCCATGTTTGTTATTGCCTCAGCGCAGTTGCCTATATTGGATGTTGTCTGTGCAGTTTGAATATTTTCCTTCGACAGATAATATTTGTTGGCTGTTATAAGTACATTTGGTTCAAAAAGGTATTTTTTGTGGGTGATAGGTGGCGGAGATAGCTGAGAGTTATCTCGCTTACTCATGTTTCTAATTTTGAACCCCCACCGAAGGGGGCTCAGGTTTTATAAGTTAAAAATTAAACTGTTATTTAATTTAAATAATTCAAGTTTATGGTTTTACAATAATACGTTGAGATAAGAACACGTGCACTGTAATTGTTTGTAGTACTCACGTTGTTATCACTAACGTCCAGCTTGGCCGCGGAGTTCGCTGATGCGTGACCGCAAAAGTCATTCACTTATCTTGTCGCTTGGCTTCAGAGAGTGAAAGGACACAACCTTACGCCTCGAAAGACAATATGATACAAAAATATTAAGATGTTATACAACGAAATAGGTTTACTTTAAACTGCAGGTGAGTTATCACAACATTAAAGTAAGTAAATTTAATCAATTATCAAAATCTGGCCGTAGCCCAAACGCTACAATGAATAATAAACACACATTAAAATGAGGCCTATAACACAGGTTTAGTTCATCATCATCATCATCAAACAGCTATATAGTTGTCCACTGTTGGACGTAAGCCTCCCGTAAAGACTTCCATTTCTCCCTGTCTTGCGCTGCATTTATCCAGTTGGTGCGGATGCGTTTGAGATCATCTGACCATCGCGTGGGCGGTCTGCCTCTGCTGCGGAAAGCATGCTCGCGCGGTCTCCATTCGGATATTTTCTTTGTCCATCTATCATCATTTGTTCTGGCTAGGTGGCCCGCCCAGTTCCACTTGAGACTTGCTATTCTTGTGATGGCATCTGTGACTCCGCTCCTCTTTCTCACCTCTGTATTTGGTACTCTGTCTCTTAGAGATAGACCTAGCATTGCTTTCTCCATGTGTCTCTGAGCTACTCTTACTTTTTTGGCCGTTTGTTTTGTTAAAGTCAGTGTCTCAGCTCCGTATGTTAGTACGGGTAGTATGCACTGGTTGTAAACTTTACTCTTGAGACAAATAGGTATATCAGATCTTAAAATGTGTTTTAATTTTCCAAAGGCTGCCCAGGTTAGCCCTATTCTTCTGCCAATCTCACATGTTTGGTTATCTCTTCCCACACGAATTTCATGACCCAGGTATTTGTACGAGTACACTTGTTCAATGCTTATTTTGTTGACTACTAGGTTTTCACTGGCAACTAAGTTTGTCATGAGCTTCGTCTTGCTGATATTGATGTTCAGACCGACCCTTTTGGATGCTAGTTCTAGCTCGTGTAGCATCTTTTTTGCCTCATCAAAGTTGTCCGCAATTAGTACTAGGTCGTCAGCGAAACGTAGATGATTGAGCTTTTCGCCATTAATGTTGATGCCTAGATTCTCAATTTCAGTGGATTTGAACATATATTCCAAGAGGGTGGTGAATAATTTGGGAGAGATAACATCGCCTTGACGCACACCCCGTTCTATTTTGAAATCAGAAGTGTCTTCGTGGAGCCTGATAAAAGCGTTTGCGTTTTCATACACATGTTTGATAATGTTGACGTAGCGGTAGTCAATTCTGCAGTCAGCAAGAGCTTTGAGCATACTGTGGTGGTCGACTGTGTCAAACGCTTTTTCGTAGTCTATAAAGACGAGGACTAAGGGCTTATTATACTCTACACATTTTTCAATGAGGATTTTTATTGTGTGGAGGTGATCGTTGGTGCCATACCCCACACGAAAGCCCGCCTGTTCGCGTGGCTGATAAAAGTCCAATTTCGCTGTTATCCTTTTAGTAATGATTTGCATAAATGGTTTATATATTTGGGAGAGCAGGCTGATTGGCCTGTAGTTTTGGATTTGGGCTATGTCTCCTTTCTTGTGTAGCAGTATAATGATGGCCTTATTCCACTGTTCAGGTGTTATAGTGTTTCTTAGGCAAGCGTTATAGAGTTTACACAGTATGTTTAGGAGTCCTGTTCCTCCCATTTTGATGTTTTCGGTGCTGACGTCATCGTCCCCTGGTGACTTGTTGTTTCTCATGTCTCTCAAGCTGTTATTTATTTCATCTAGGGTGATGTCTGGAATATCATCGGATCCTTGGTTTTTGACTTTGGGAATGTCTGCGTTGGTCTCCAGTGTTGTGGGTTTCTTATAGAGTTCGGCGTAAAATTCTCTGGTGATTTTCAAAATGTCTTGTTTATTTGTCGTAGTATATCCGGTCTTGTTGTCTATAATCCTACTTATTTGTATCTTTCCCTCTGACAGTTTTTTCCTCGGTACCTTTATTCCCTTATTTTCCTCTATTACCCTAGCTATTTCTCTTGTATTGTGTGACCTTACGTCTCTTCGGATGGCTTTGGATATTTCTTTGTTGAGTTCTCGTAACTGTGTGATGTTTTTTGAGTGTTTACCCTTTAATTTTCTTCTGATTTCCATAAGTTTCTTTGTGCCGTCGCTTAGCTTTTCTTTATTTCCACTCCCGACTGACTGACATTTGCTTTCAGCTTCCTTTATTGCTTGTATTATCTGTTTATTTGTGTTTTCAATGTCTATGTCTTCTTCTTATTTTGGCAGGGCTGCTGTGAGGCATGAATTTAGCATTTTTTCATATTGGTCTGCATTTTGTGTTGTTATCGACCTTCTACATGTTGTTTTCTTTATTAGCTTCAACCTTTCCTTTTTTAGATTTATGGTTATTTTTGCTCTAACAGCTCTATGGTCGCTCCCTATTGAGAAGTTGTTTAGAACTGTGACGTCCTGTACTACATTTTTCATGTTGGAAATAATATAGTCGATTTGGTTTTTTGTGACTCCGTCGGGGCTAGCCCACGTCCATTTTCTCTGAGGGGCTTTTTTGAAGAAGCTGTTCATTGAATATAATTGATTTTGTTGTAGGAAATCAAGCAGTGTCTGTCCTCTTTCATTTCTTATACCAACTCCATGGTTTCCCAATGATGTTTCAATGTCATCTTGTTTGACCCCTAATTTGGCGTTAAAGTCTCCCATAAGCAAGATGTAGTGAGAAGGGGTCTGTCGTAGTGCTGTGCTGATATCGTCATAGAATTTTTCGATGTCCTCATCAGTTTGAGCTGATGTGGGGGCATAGGTTTAGTTGGTCGAGCTCAAAACTGCACAAGAACGCTTAAGGAAATTGCAAAGACAGACCTTGGCTGCACCAGGTGACGAACGTGCTAAATCGGAGGCCTACTGCACGATGTCGAGAAAGCCAGGTGATCCAACGGGCTTTACCGCAGGTAACGTAGAGATCTCGGTCCAGTAAATCTGCTAGCCTGTTTTAGGGACTGGAAATCTCCCAAACTCACAGCCAGCCGACTGCAGCAACTGCCTGGAGAAAGTGCTCTCCAAGAGGGGCCAAATCCATCAACCAAACGCCTCGAAGAGCTCTACGCCAACATGTACAAAGCTCGCAGCACACCAACAGAGATGCGTTAGTTCATGCTAAAGGACTGCTTCCTAATCTGAGTGCGTTTACCGCCCGTATCAAAGGGGAATTGAGTGCTTTCACCGCCCGTACCAAAGGGGAGCTAAAAGGGACAACATTCTGCCTTAGAAATATAACCAGTAATTGTCAAAATAGCATACCGTTAGGTGTTCTGCTCCAAATCGCCCAAGTAGTTACATGTGCTTGTCAGATGAATTCCGGACAAAAGTCCGTGCTTGAAATGTATCACAACAAAAACGTCGGGGACGTCTCCCAGACAAAAATCACACCAAGATATACATTTTCATGCTAGGATGAGCGTGACAAAACCGAATTACAAATATTCGTGCATCGATTAACCAGAGATGCTTTTCACCACATCCATCTTCTGACAAGTTAAAATGGCTAATGATATTTGACAGCTAGGCCCAGAATTCAAAATTTGCAGAAAAATCGCATCTGCAACCCACATAGCACGCATACAACGTGAGGCCTGATCTGCAGTGACTTTACTTGAGGAAATGGGTAACTAAAACTAGGCTATTTAAAGTAAGTTAGATCTAGGAATAGTCCGATATAGGGTAAATAGTTAGAGCGAAATGTGCAAAGTGCCTTGAATTAGGCAAGGATAAGGCAAATCGTTAAATTAATACGAAAAGTGACTTTTGGCCCATAACAATATGTATGCAAAATATTGTCTTCCTCTAACAAATAGCTTTTGAGTTATACCGCCAATAGACAGACAGACCGTCAGAATTGAGAAAACCTGTTTTTCGTCATCTTCAATCTCGGAAGGTGATTTTTTCGCTATTACAATAATTCCTTCGTTTTTTAGACGAGGGAAGTAAAAATTGGTCTCGAGCATTCAAATGTGGCAGAACAACCTGCGAACATGCAAAAGGTGCTGGTCGGCCGCATTTTGCCTGTACTCAGACAAACATTCACAATGCCGAAGGAATTTTACTGGTAGATTTTTTGGAACGTGGCCACACAATCACTGCTCAATATTATGTAGCATTAGTTACAAAACTTTGTGATTACATTAAAGAAAAAAGAAGAGAAAAACTGTCACGCGAAATTCTCTTTCATCAAGACAACGCCCCAGTTCATAAGATCCTTATTTCTATGAATGCAATTCATGACGGTGGGTTTGAAGTTATGGAGCATCCACCCTACTGCCATGACTTAGCTTCCAGTGATTTTTATTTATTTCCAAAGCTAAAAGAGACTCTTCGGGGAACAAAATTTGAGAGCCATGACGCTGTTATGGCAGCAGTGCAGGACTTCTTCTGTGATCAAAACTCCGAGTTCTTCAAAAAGGTGTTGCTATGCTTCAACATAGATAGAATAGGTGTCTTCTCGTGCAAGGGGATTATGTTGAAAAATAATGTTGTATTCTATGCTAGAAACAATAAATACTGTACATCCCTCTTACTTTTCTTACTAGTGTTATAATAAGCCGCTTCTAATCCAACTGACTAATATTAAACAGTGTGTTAATGAATGCTACAAAAGAATGTAGTTTCGATTTTGTTACGTTACGTCATTGTATAATTATAACCATCAATTCTTTGTGATTAAAACAAAATATGTTTTTATATAGTGTATTAAATTAAAAATTGCAGCTATTTTGTTTTAATCGCAAAGAATTGATGGTTATAATTATACAATGACGTAAAGTAACAAAATCTAAACTACATTCTTTTGTCGCATTCATTAACACACCGTTTAATATTAGCCAGTTGGATTAGAAGCGGCTTAATATAACAGGGTCTAGGACATATCGGCGCCGCCATCTCGGCACGGGGCCAGCTCGGCGCCGGGACAACTCGGCGCGGAGCCATCTCGCCTCCAGCCAACTCGGCGCAAGGCCATCTCGGCTCCGAATTCAAATTCGCAAACTACGGTGTGCACTGCGTAAGAAAATTATTATAAACAAATAATAAATAAAGTGATCGCCAAAAGGCTGGCATCAAATGAAAAAAAAAATGACGACCAGAGGTGGTTGCAAAGTGATTCCAAATGGGCCAAACGTAAGTTGTCACGTGACTTCCGTTATCAGTAAAATTTTACATTTTTTTTAAATAATTACGAAACATAAATTTACTAGCCAAGATAGGGACAAAATTTACGAAAAAAAGTTGTTTTCTAGCCTTGAGATTGTTGAGTTAGCTAAAACTAACACACAATACAAAATCGTTTAAAAATCTTGCTTATTTCCCGAAAATTTGTACTTTTTGGATTTACACATGTTTTGGGGTTCAGCCCTGCATGGTTAAAGGCGAATTTCTAACAGCATTTCAGTTTTCAAAAATCAAGTATGCCTTGGAAATTTTCAAAAAACATATTTTACTGTAGAGTAGGGTGCATTTTATGTAGCAAATACCACAAAAAGTTATTAAGAAATGTTGTTTAGAATCAACATCTAGGCTCCTATGCCAAATTTCAAAATCCCCGACCAACTTTGATCTCTCACATCTTCTTTTATAATTATTTAGGTCCCATATCAAAGAATTTTACTTTTAACAAAGACTGCTATGGAAAAACAAATAATTTAACAAAGTTGTTTATTATTATTATTAAGTCACGTGACAACTTACGTTTGGCCCATTTGTAATCACTTTGCAACCACCTCTGGTCGTTAGTGTTTGATTTTCCAAGAAATTCTATTTTTTTTTTCATTTGATGCCAGTCTTTTTGGCGATCACTTTGTTTATTATTTGTTTATAATAATTTTCTTACGCAGTGCACACTGTAGTTTGCGAATTTGAATTCGGCGCCGAGATGGCCTTGCGCCGAGTTGGCTGGCGCCGAGATGTCTCCGCTCCGAGTTGTGCCGGCGCCTAGCTGGCCCCGCGCCGAGATGGCGGCGCCGAGATGTCCGGCTTCGATAAAAACATACACATTGTAATGGTTTACTGCCCATGGAAATTCTGATTGCCTAATTAATTAAACGAATAAGGCCAACATGGGCACAGGATTAAATATTTTATCCATTGCAAAATAATCAATACTTTACATTAATAGGTGCACTTGATGTGAGCAGCAGTAACTAGTAATTTGAGGGATAGAAGGTAGCATGAAACAAAGCAGGTTTTAGAAGGGTTACATTCAGAGTTTCAGATATGATAAATATTCAGAAGGGCTAATGCAATTTAATTTGTAACTGACTGAATTGAGCTTATTAATGTGAATAGAACAATACAAAATAATTTGTTAAATAGAGAAAGAATATGAGCGTTATGTAGTAAAAGTGTATAAGCCAGCAAAAGGAAGATTAACTGAAAAGTAAACGAAACCGTACTAGCAAACTAATAATTGCAAAGAGCAATGAAAATAATAGGTAACCGACCGAAAGACAATTAGTGAGACGTTAAATGAACTCCAAGTGTATCAGTGCATTATAAACAAAAGTGATTTAAAATCAGAGCATCTGTTGTAGCAATTATTCCAAGAAAAATAATATTAGTGGTTAGGCAAAGACATGACTTCAAAACTGTGGTTCATAAGGTTAAACATGTTATCAATCCTAATTTCCTTCATAAACATTTGAATATCTAGTTGCTAAGTGACCTAACTGTCATTTATTAAAAAGAACTAAACAAGCTTAAAAATTGTGTGTTGGGGCTACATTGAGCTCCTCAATTACCATGTCAAATCGTAAATTAAAAAGTTCTTAGTTATACCAATTGTGGTCAAAGTTATTCACGAGTGTACATATGAGGGTGTAAATTTGCCAGGTGTTAAGAGGCCCAGGTGAAGCAGATACGCCGGCAGAGAAATTCGTCCATGTGCGTATGACTTCGGGGGCCCATTTCTGTAAGCAAGCAGCTTCGCCCAGCAAGAATAGCGCCTGTTACGAATAGAGAGGACATTCAGGAACCAGTACAAGCAGAAATCGCAAGCAACAAGCAATTCCCAGGTTCATTATTCCCGTGTCGTCATTTGGAAGCGTATCCGGCGTCCAAGAAGCCTCCGATAAAGGTAGATTTCCACAGAGAAGGCGTTGACGTAGGTCCATAATTTTTTAACATCTTTAAGATGAGACTGTCTACAGGATGAAGAGCCGTATTCCAGTGGTCCAGAGCCGTCCAGTTTCCAGAAATTTAGGTAGAGTTCCTTGAAAATGCGAAATGACGCGGCATTTTTAGTTTTGGGCCGGATATGAATCAAAAACCTGTCGCGCGTCAGTTCGAGGTAACACTAAAAACAAAACGAGTTTAGCAGTTGCTACGTCACAGTATTAATATTTATCTGACGCGTCTATGCCACTTTGGTGGTGTTAGAATTCAATTTACGCTGTTTTGTGCTCTAGCAGATCATTGTGTTTGATGAGTCAAATTTAGAGGTTATCTAAATGTCAGATGAAATTGAGAGTACTTGTTACAAGTACAAGTTATTTGTCATACCAAGTTTTTGCCTCAATTTTATGAATGCACACCCCTGAATCAAGATTGTCTCATGTTCTCCGAAGCTAGCCAAATGTTTATTGCAAATGAATAAAATAAGAAAAGGAAAATATCCCATTTATTTCTTTTAATTTTTGTTACACTCTTTTAATTTGTCTGAAGTTTGGCAGATTTGTAATTGAATTCAATACATTTGACAAGGTGTAGTTTTCCTTGCCAGTATTTATTTTAAAACTTCTATATTTATCATTAAAGGGAAGGGTTATTACAATATATATGGGCACTAGAAGTGAAGTTTAATAAATTTTTCTTTGAGAAAAATTTATATAAAGCAATGCATTTCTAGAATAACAATTCTGTAACAGATTTATTAGAATGCCTTACATTATGAATTCGAAAGTCATTTTCTTTAAATACAATCTAGGTGCGATAACGGTAATGACATGTAAGGCCTAATTATTTCATTATGAATAAAAGTAATACTATCGTTAACCAGCTGACCAATAAGCGAACTAATGCAAATATCGCTACTTTTTCTCCAAATCTTTAAATCGGTACTTATGGTAATTCCGTATTTGCTATTATCATAGCGCATTCCGGGGTGATACTGTGCTTGCAGTGTGTTTATATTATAATTCTATAGTCTACGATTTAAAACGGCTAATGCTAAATCTTTAATCATATCCAGAAAAAGCAAAATAATCTTATGTAGCAAGTGAGGGTGCGGTGAGTACAAAGTTTTATTAATTGGATAATAGATTTTTTTATTCAAACACAGGAATAAGACTGTTTAAGGCTTTCGCGGTTACTCGAATCATTCTTCTTAATATGGAATTTCGGCTTAGACCGCGTAGTATTTATATATGAACACCCAGCATTTTCTGGCTTAATGTACCTTGCACCCTGTGAAGTCGAGCAAAAACCCGCGCGATGATCATGCTCTTTGGTGGCTCGGGTTGTTTGAGTATACTTATATATACAATATATATATCTTGAGAACGAGGATACTTAGGCAGATTTGGCCGTTTTGCTGTTTGTGCATTCATATTCACTAACGTTTCGCAAGACTTTGCAGCTTGTATCATCAGAGTGAAAGTCGCCCCAAGAACCGAAGGTCGGTGTGGAACTATTTATAGTCCGCCGTGCTAGGCGCGCGGAGTGGCGTAACGCTGATTGGTCGTCCGAGTGCAACGTAATCCATGGGGCGTGGCCGTATGATGCACAGTGGTTGTAATGCTTTAGATCATGTATCACAGGGGTCCACGTTCTACGAAGCTTAAAGCCATCTTCCCTGTTGATATTATTTGGATGTTTTTCTATTTCTATGGCTTCACGTATCACTCGCGGGAGGTAGTGAGGTATTCTGGCAAGTACTTTTGCGTGCTCAAATTCTATAGTGTGCCCATTTGTAAACGTAGGCTCAGCTACGGCTAATATTGTGATGCGTTTTTGTTTGCAATCGCCTTTATGTTCTTGAAGTATTAGATCAACTGAACGACCAGTCTGTCCAATGTAACTCGAGCCGCAAGAACAAGGAATGCGATATACGCCAGCGGTTTCTCAACTTGGAATCTTGTCTTTTACGGATCTCAAGCCGTTACCCAAGGTTTCCTTGCTAGTGAACACAGTTTTGATGTTGCATCGTTGCAGGAAACGTCCTATCTTATCAGTCGAGATTTTAACGTAAGGTAGAAATGCTAAGCCTTCCAGAGGTGGGGATTCCTCTTTAGCCTTCTTTGTCATAGTCTTGTCTAGTGCTTTTCGTATGGCGGTAGTTGTGTATCCGTTCTTTTGTAAAGAGTCAAACAGATGTAGCTTTTCTCTCTCTAGATTTTCTTCATTTGAAATACGAACGGCTCTTGTAGCCAAAGTCTGGAGAACTGTTGCTTTTTGCAATGGATGATGGTGTGAGTCAGCATTTAGATATCTGTCCGTGTGTGTTTTCTTTCTATAGACTGCATGTCCTAAACTGCCATCTGATTTACGTTTCACCAGGACGTCTAGAAACGGAATACTGCAATTTTCCTCTACTTCCATTGTTGCACAAACAGCAAAACGGCCAAATCTGCCTAAGTATCCTCGTTCTCAAGATACTCAAACAACACGAGCCACTTAAGAGCATGACCATCGCGCGGGTTTTTGCTCGACTTCACAAGGTGCAAGGCACATTAAGCCAGAAAATGCTGGGTGTTCATATACAAATACTACGCGGTCTAAGCCGAAATTCCATGTTCAGAAGAATGACAGGAATAAGACGCCATATTGTCGAATAATGTTGAATGAAAAGTAAGTCATTTAGGAATGTTCTCCAATTACCTTGGCAACTGTACACTTTTCGATTCATATTTGCACTAGTACAAAAATGGACGCAAGGTAGGGTTTTAAATGGTAAATTTTAAATAAAAAACAAAAGCTTCGTCAATATTCAGCCATAGCCGTGGTTGTTGTTTATTTTCCCCGTATAGTGATTTTTTATTAGAGTCATGAATGTTCTACAATGTTTGATTCTAAATAATAAGTGATATCGAATTTATGAGTAGTTGGAGAAAAAATTGTATGTTTCATTCGCACAAAAAATGCGTTTTCGCAGCGGGTAAGACCTCTCTTACTTGTAAAGAAATCATGCATTGTTTGTACTAATGAAACAAATAACTGTAGTATACGTAGTTTTCGGGAAGGCATACTACAGTGCCATTGATAAAGTTATATAACTACAGTCAGAAATTTTTATGACTGCATGACGAGCTCCTTTAAAATGATCCAAGAAATTTCGAAAGACTTTAAAGTTACAAAAAGCCTCAGACAAGGGTGCCGGGCTGCTCCCGCTCTTTTCAAAATCTACTCGAATAGAACGCTCGAACTTCGCCAACGACGAAGTGGTACTAGCCGAGGACAGACTATGTGATGAGAAAGCTACATTAAGAATATTTAAAGTGAGAATTGTAAATTAATATTTAAAAAACGAATATTTAATTATTGGAAGAGCCTCAGAAATAAAATCTAGACTGAGTCAATCAAGATTAAAAACGAGAAAACTAAATAGCTTATTGTAAAGTCTTAAAATTACAAATAATACTAAGACCAGATTGTATAAGCGCATATTTGAAAGTATAGCTACGTACTGATATAATTGCGTCGACCTGGTCTTGTTGTTAAGGCTGTAACGTTTGCTCTAAATTAAGCGCTACCGAGTTTAATTACAAATTAAAAGAGCTTAATTTTCGCATAGAGCAACAGTGGAAGTTACAACAATCGGTAATTTCCCGTCCGCTCGAATCGCGAGCTCCTCGATCTGCGCCGACGGTACGGCAGTTCGTCCAGTACACATTCCTTCTCCGATGCGCGACGAGTCCTCAGTAGCCGACCGCAACATATAAATTGCAATCGCGCCGCGGACTCGAGGAGATTATTGTTCTGACGGAGCGAACTCGCTTCCCCAGGCCGATTCCGTGGCTTCAGCTGATGGAGGCTGAGCCACCCGAAATTAACCCGGCCCTTTGGCCGATTCGCGGAAGAGAAACATACCACAAGAACTCGGGCCAAAAACTCGACTCTATCAGGTACCTGTTGGCATCTCGAGGAACACACCTCTGGGATATCGGAATGTGTTAATCCGGATGTTTGTATCTTTTTAAACGCTGGTGTATGGGATTGAGCCCGCTGCGGGTTGGTATTTTGCGCGGCTTGCCTTGGTCGCTTGCATGTGAATTAATTCAGAACTGGAATATCGGAATGAATTGTTTCGCATTGTTTGTGACTCCGGCAGCCCCGAGAAATTATTAAATTTCACTTGGCGCTCGGCTGGAGAATCGGCGCTCGCCAGCTGAAATTGTTTCATGGCTAACGAAGGCAAATTGAGTATCCAACAGCAGCAAAGGCTGAAAATGCGATGAGGCAAAATTGCCGTAAAATATTAACGTGCCAGCTAATGTTTAGCTAAAATATTAACGTACTTTCAAGTATTTGGTTGCCAAAACTTGCCGAAGTTAGATTTTAGACTGTGAGGCCCGTTTCGCATTTCACGAGGATATAAACGACTCCGATAAATTTAGCAAAACTCCGAACTTACCTGGTTGAAGAATAATTCGTGCATTAACCTTGACACGCGTAGACGTACAGATCCAGTCGGTTGGAATTTGATCTGCGGTCGAGGTCAAATTATCACCTGGGTTATCTCAAGTACACCCACGTGCACGTGCACCCACGTAATTGAAATAAATTAAAGATCGATCCGTTTATTTACACTGGCACTAGCTGTCATTTGTTATTTTTAGTTTGTTTTGGTGTTACAGTTCTGCCAAAATTGAAACGAATCCCACCGCTGTTACCATAGTGAACATCGCCGTTATACGCCGATGTAACTTAGGTGGCCTACCGCTCTAGGGTCCAATACAAGATCGGAACCGAATACAAAAATTACTTGTATGTAATTTAGTAAAGGATTTATTTTTATTTTATGACATGTACATAGTAAAGAATAAATGTATATTCTGTTAAGTCTTCTTCCTTTGAATCAGTCAAAGTATAGGTAAACCAAATCCTGGCCCAAACAGAAGATACCATTAATAAAGGCATAACGTATTAATGCTACCGTTTAATTTACTAAAATAAATATAATCAGGTAGTGTTAAAGGGCGACGCATCAAACAAAAACTATTAACTTAAATATATTTGTTTCACGAAACCCGTAGTTTTATTAAGTGTCTCTTATATATTCAAATAACGTTAAGGTAAATGCTCCAGTTCCCAACAGTACGGTGTTGAATTATGGGAAGTAAACCAAGGTAATTGATCCTAGATCTTATCAACAGAAATGAACTTTTGATGTTGCGGAAACAACGTAATGAAATGTAAGACATATAGATGTTAGAAATCAAATAGGAGATAGAGGTAAAGAGCTTGAAGTGGTACGATCATCCTCAGAGAATGAAGGATGATTGCTGGTCCAAACGCGTATGGTGTTGGTTGCCATAGCAAAGAAGGAAACGTGACCGACCAAAAAGAAATTGGAAACAAGAAGTAAATGGAACAATGCTCACACGTAACCTGCATGAAGAAGACTGGTTGGATAGAAACGGCGACGGCGGTAACCCAACTCGCTAATACATTGTCGTAAACATCTCGCTTATACATTTACTATCACCCAATGATTAACAAAACTGTTATCTACTTGTAGTTACTGCTCAAATATAAATCTTGGAAGAGCTTGATGTTATACATAAAGTATGATACATATCTATCGCATCTAACTGTAAATGATCATAAAAATGTTAGGCGGTACTTCGTTAATCAAAATATCACAAGCACAACTTATTTAAGTTACAACAACTCTATGATTGTTTATCATGACACTCAAAGGTAAAACTTTGTATCTCGGGGTTTATAAATTATATACTTAATAAACAATTGCTTTGAAGTCTCTAATCACAAACAACAATTTTGTATTCATTTGGTGAGTTTATACGGATTTACGAGAAAAGATCAAGCAGCTGACCTCTTACGTTAGTTACTACGAATTTGAGTGTTAAAATCAGTCATTAATAATTTTTGACAACAAACACTTTACAATTCCGCGAAATAATTGGATGCACTAAAGAAAAAATGTTTTGCCTTCCATGTGCTACGTCACTGCTCTAACGCACGCCACTGCTGCTAGAGGTAAAACCCGTTATTCAACGTTCAATCTGTCGGAATATTGCCGTGTTGAAGACTTGGAGTTATGCTGATGGTCCATCTGCTTGATGTGCTAACTTCCGCGGTGTACAGCAACCATCAAGATTTGCATACAATTGGTGTCAGGTATTTAGCTTTCGTTATTTTACTTATATCATTGCACAAACCCAAATTCTTGAAATAAAAATGTTTTCAACTTGTTTAATTGACACACAAACTCATTTACTTTGGTACACTGATACATACAAGGTTTACTTTTACATAGATATGCAACATCACTCAGCCGTACTGCCAGCTTAGGATTACTTTTAATTAATTTAGTTTTTAACACTAGCTGCTTCGGAATTTTCTGAAATTCAAGACATGTCCTATGAAATAAAACCAAATAGTAAATTAAAAGACTATTAATATCGCATTTATATCATTATGTTTAAGTGGGTTAACGTTATAGCTGTTACCGCAATCAAGAGTTTCAAAAAATTGCTTAATGGATTGTTACGTGCTTCTCGTGATAAGCAGATTCTTTACATGTGTTAGCTTGAAGAGTAATTCCACACAAAAAAATAGTATTATTACACTGGCGCAGTGCACTAAAGGTGCTACTGCACTGCTTACTGGAATTTGCCCCAAACCTTATTTCAACACGTACAGCTTACTTGCGAAAACACATACATAACGAAATTCAAGATAATTTACTAATGCAAGCTTCACCGGAATGCAGTTGGGTTGCGAAACGATAGATTAATGTTTTCAGATTAGTAGACTTAATCTTGGAAGGTTTTGTAAATAAATTCGTTAGGAAACTCTCTTAGGGCTATATTCACTAAACAGATAAGATACTACACGCAACCTCTGCTCGACTATAGCTGCCCAACTACTGTCTGTCCCCGGGCCTGAAATCTTCGCCCAAGAAGAAATTGGACGTGATTATGCGGTCCCCTCTAACGCGTGCGTTCAAGTGACAGCGGAAGCTGAAATTGTCAAGTAAGTACAAGAAGCTACGCTGTCTGTGTGAGAATAATATAGCAACTGCAAAAAACATAAACATCTTGCAACAGTAATATTGGTCCTCAACCATATGTAATCCTTATACATTATGTGGTGGCACAGCTAAACAATTTTCTTCAGGGGTTTTTGTCCCGGCAGCTTCGGGAAGAGTCCTGCGTGTCAGCGTTTGTAGCTGACCGGTTTCTTCATTCTCTCGACAACAAGGTTAATATGAGTGCTTTTTCGTCTGACCAAGTGACCAAAACGATGAATGTACGTCTTTTTAACTCTGCTCAGCAGTCCGTTACTTATGTTGATTTTCTTGAAAATTTATGTATTCGTGTGTGTCGCAGCCCATTAAACTTTCAACATTTTCCTGAATACTCATAATTCAAACGCCTGAACATTGTTTCTGTCTGATTGTTTCAGAGTCGAAGTTTCTCTTGCTTAGAAGTCGGAAAAGTAAAAGCATTTTCAGACGTGGGGCCCTCTCAAATATTGATTGCATCTATGGTCCCGATATATATTTTTTTCCATTCATCCACCGTCTTTCGTAACTATAGACTTCCAAAACGACTTTAGCATATAACATTAAATAAATTAGTCCTGCGTAGCGAATAAATAAACTATAGCCCCAAAATATGAAAGGGGGAAGGACTAGAACCAACTTATTATTGTATCACAAAATAAATGGAAATATTATATCCACAATTTAATACATTGTAGTTACTTAATGTTTTCTGTTTTAATTAGTCATATAGATGAGTAAAGCCGAAAAATAAAACTGCTACACTGAGTCTGTAGTTTCTTGTTGAATAATAAACAGCAACATACTTGTAATGCCGCTCACCATCTGCAAACAATCTGCACAGCTATTGTTTTAGACTCAGATAAAATCTTATTTACAGAAATGAGAAGACGTCGGTTCACCGTTAGTAGTCCACAAGGATTGAATGTTAAAGGTCGCAAGCCCAGAATTAACGCAAACCTTTTGACCTAAAGAGCAAAAACATTTCATTATGTCAAATTATCTTTAGTATGCAACACCTGTGTACGGTAATTTCCATCAATGTTATAGGACTGTAAATGGCTTACCCAACATCTTGTAGCTTGAACCTAAATAATGAATAACCTTGGAGACTTCGTATGCTTGTATTAGTAGCAATCTTACGTGAATCAAGTTAGCATAGGACGGTTCCGTGATGATCAGCATTCGCATCAAGCAAATGCTGAACAAAATACATCTTTCCAAGAACCGTGTACCATTCTCCCCATGGTTAGTTATTGTTAAACCCAAAAAATAGAAAGCTAAAGTCAATCCCCAAAATGCTGACAGCATAACTATCTATAACACAGAATTGCGGATGAAACTTCTTAGAGTGGTAATTTATATAATACCAGTGTACTTGGTCCTAAACAGCATTCGATATTTTGGGCTGCATCCATAATTTTCAAGTAAACTGTGCTCAGACCGGAAATGGAAACACCTAGAACATTTTTGTTTGTTGCTGTAGACTGCAGTACTAATAAATTGTTTATTTTCCATAATGTACTCCTCACTTTTATGGGATTTCGACATCTGCTATACAGAATTTTGATAACCTCATATTTGATGTTCCAGCACTTTCAGTAGGAGTCAGCCTTATAACACCTTTGGTTTTTGCTTTGCCCGTGTCTTTAAAAGTCTGGAAAAGATTTTCTTTTGTGCTTTATATTCTTTTCTTATTTGAAATACCTTTATTTCAAGAAGACTGTTCAATCGCTTAATCCGGAGCTCCAAGCTGCTCAGAATTAATGCTGCCATATTTTCCACTACTATTTCTTCAAGAGTCAAAATAAACATGCCACTATAACTTAGCAAGCTCTGTATATTCACTTCCGATTTCATATTGACATAAGTGGTAAAGCAGCTATTCAAAACATATAAACCCATTATGCTTAAACTAATTGCCAAACGCAGAAATAACTTATATTTTTGGATCTTGCTGTAGGAAGTGTCTATTATGGCATCTACCTAAAATTAAGGTAAAAGCAGTTATGATTATAAATAAGACATATATTTTGTTCTAATTCTAACAATTTTTTAAACAGAGCTGGGAAGAAATAGAAAAAAGTTTTTTTATATTCTATGAAGAGTTTATAGGGTAATCCCAGTTTAATACCAGAACATAAGCCTTTTTTGCGATTAGCTTTGGTGGGCTAACGTCTATTTGTATTTGTTTCAAGACTTTTCTATCTTTAGTTTTTTCTTGTATTCTCTTTCGCCTTTTGTTACATAACTCGCTTAGCTGTACACTGACTCCCAGCAGCCTCTTGATTTTTCTATATGCTTTAGAACTTGCTGTTCTAGATATCTGCATGTGTCGGCCAGCGGATTTCCGGTCTTGGCTGTTGGGCCACGCGTTTCACATACTCCGGTTTCTGACTTCGCCTATCTACGTCCATCAGTGAAAATTGCTCGACGTGGACCTTAAACATTCTTTTTCTCTGTGCTCTGAATTTATTGGCGACATGCAATTATTCGTTGCTTGACTGTTGGTAATTGCCTTATTATCCACTGCACAAGTCTTTCATTCTATGTAACATTACCAATTGCAATAAGAGGCGCAGATTGTTACAGTATTAAATTAACCTTACGACATTCACGGATGGGCGAGTATCGAATGCTAAACAAATCCAAGAAAAGAGGCACGCTCACCCTGAGAATCGTTAAAAACAGGCTAAAGGCCTCGGCTCGAATGCGCTCAGAGAGATGGGCGTGGTTCAAAACGGTACACCGCAGGGCAAGCGTGTAGATGTATATAAAGGGTATTGCTAAAGAAATGGGAGCCACCAGATCCAACTCAAGATACCCACGTTCAACCGTACCTGGGGGGTTAAACGGGGTAAAAAAATACTCCATTAACTATTTCGGGAACCCCGGTGCAGCGACAGACACAAACACCTACCTGGAATGCTTATCTGCCAGGTCCAGGCCTCACCTTACAATGGTCGCAACACAGTGACACAGTCACCCTGTAAACAAACATGCACAAGACACAAAAAGGTAAAGAATAAGACTGTACGGTTAATATATCTATTGGCCACACCAAGTGACCTACCAAACACCATCCAAAAATAAAGGTATAGTCGGCACCTATGCCGGCTCGTAAGAATGGCTTATAATATACGTCCAGCTGGGAGGCGCGTTAGCTAAAGGTTTCGGCGCATAGCTGAGCCGAACAACAAATCCAGGCCGAAAAGGGTGAAACGTCGATTGAGACCTCAACAGGCATGACGCGCGAGAGCAGGGCCTGAACTTGAGTTCGAGTCACCAGACGCCCTGACTTACAGTAAAACATTTAATAATAACAAACATGAACGGGTAATCTTCATAAACAAAGCTGTTTGCCAGCGCAAAATATTAGAGTACTACGTTAAATTTTACTCAGAGTGTACTCTTGCATTGGAACTTAATTTACAGAAACAAAGCCGCCTTGCAGCACAACAGGTCAGAATACAACGTTCGATTTTAGTCAGAGTGTACTCTTGCATTGGTATCTAATTTACAGAAGAAAAGCCGCCTTGCATCACAAAAGGTTAGGATACAACGTTAGATTTTAGTCAGAGTGTACTCCTGCATTGGTAAAGAATTCTACTGAAACACAGCTGATTTGCAACACAAAATGTTAGATTACAACGTTAAATTTTAGTCGGAGTGTACTCTGGCATTAGTAAATAATTTTACAGAAGCTCACCTGATCTGCAGCACGAAATGTTAGAATACAACGTTAAACCTCAATCAGAGTGTACTATTGCATTAGTAAATGATTTTACAGAAGCACAACTGACTTGCAGCACGAAATGTTAAAATGCAATGTTAAATTTTACACAGAGTGTACTCTTGCATTAGCACTGTCTCGAGCGCAAGCTTGAATAAATAGTTCGCACAAACATGCAGCGGAAATAATTTATTGCATAACTTTGTACTTGATTAACGGGCTCAGCCTGCAGCGGCGGTAGCACCAAGCCGTGTCGGTAATTAGCTGACATCTGGGTGTGTGTGACATGAAGCCGAAAACCACGGAGTCCTCCTGGGGTCCACTATGAAGAGCAAACTGCGTAACGGGCCACCTTGACCATGACACGCTTAACAGCGTAACCATTGTTTGGGAAAACTTCAGGAATCGGATCCCGCATTCAAATGACAGCGGAAAATTGGCTTTAACAAACCTACATATGGCTGAAATTCTACAATGATTTGCTACGGGCTTTTCCACACCCACACTCAAGTGCACCACGTTTTAGCTACACAGTGTCTCGCGGCCGAATGCCAAAAACACACTGCCTCCGCACCCAAACGTATGGGAGGCGAAAAAACAACAGATTATTACAACTTCGTGGCTGGGGCTCGACTGCCAAGAAAACCTCCTCTCGTGAACACAGCTGTTACCAAGCGAGGCTAAGCTGGCCAATCGCGGCCCAGCGCATAACCGACATTGCTGCACGCGTTAAAGCATGCAAGCAAAACAGCATAGACTGTCCTTCTTGCTCTCACGGGCTGAATTTTAAATTGCTCGAAATCAAGACACCATAACTGCGGAAACCTGCAGCTGCGAGAAGCTACTAAACCAGGGCTGTACAAATGTGATGTACAAAGATTGCAAAATATTACCTTTAATACTAAACGCTGTAGTAAAAGTGCGATGTACTCTGACCAAAATAGACTCGAAATTGTTAAATAGCTATCGGAATTGCAGAGACAAAAAAATGGCCCGACAAGATGACCCGGATGATAGCCAAGATTAACATTACGATTTTACTGATAAAATAACTAATGCTTGTGTGAAATTATAGCGCTTGACAAGACCTTATCAGTAACATTACTAGTAAAACGAATTAATCCGTAGCATTGTTGGAGCGCTAATCGCAATCCTTCTTTCAGGAGTTCTAATACCTTCGCTGGATCGATTACGTGGGAATCAGCTAAATTATTTTTAAACATTTGCGTGTGCTTTTCCTGCACTTAACTATTGTGGTTAACACTGTATAAACAACTTTTATTTCTGGACCGACAACGTAGAGTACAATTTTCACATTGTGCTGATGCTGATCATGTCACCCGTATGTTACGCCTTTTATACTGCTGGATATTACTTGGATGTCATTGTGAATAAACGAATTATTATTTGTTACCTATTGATGCTATTGTTTTGTATTTTTGGATATTCGTTATTTCATTCAGATTATTTCATCATAGCTCACTCGCTCCGCGTAATTTATGTAAGTGACTTGATAAGTTATAGAAGCTGACGCCCTTATTCATCGTTGCGCGTACCAATTAGCAATTTACTAGATGCTACTTTAGTTCCTCTTTGCGCTCAGTACATATTCTACGGCATTATTGAGCTAGCCGTTTAAATATTAAAATAATGTCACCGAACGCAACCAACCTGGCGTTAATGGATGTTTTCGTGTTCGTGTATACATACTGACTTTCGAGACTGATGAGACTGACTAAATTAATATGCATAACCGTACAAATTGCCAGTCAAATAATCTTCTTTTGTTGCAGATATCTCATTTCTAGAAGTTATAAGATGTACCCATACTACTGTCTGATCCTAATTTTTATTTCATTTTGAAAAATTACTCATACTTAGTGTAGCTCTATTAAAAATGTCAGACGTTTCCACCGTTATTGTTGCTTGTTCATTCATCTTCATTTGTTTTCTCCTTGCTGTTACAAATATTTAGAATATTTATCTACTTTTTACTTTGTGGCTAACACTCTACCTTGTTCTTTTTAGCAAGTGTTTCATTTCAGATATATCAGTATTAAACACTCACATTTTAGGTTTACCTAGTAGCCAACTTTTACTAAATCTGCCAAAATTGCCATAAATCGTTAAAACTGGCACTTACCTGGTTAGTGCATTTTATATACGCAAAAAAATCCGCGAATCTACTAGGAGTGACAAATACTCCAAAAAATAAAACAATCATATTCGAGGTTAATCTACAAATTATCACTAGCTTTTGGATGTCTGAGGCTAGCTTCAGCGATCCCATTTTATTGAGCATGTCAGAAATAACCCAGTAGTAGGGCAGACCAACTACAACAAATTGTGGTTCTAAAAGCTTCAACATACAGTTACTTACGTACTCCATGCAACTCCCCAAACCCAGGAGTAGAAAACCCAACAGTGGGATACTTGGAGGAACAATCCAGAACTGCTTCTCCGCACAGTGAAAGGAAAAACAGCCGTTACACGAAAGAAGCGTATAAATGGTTTATAGTACGAATAGGACTTGTTTGAAATATAAATTTTTGATTTCGAAAACATTGTTGTAAGCTCCGTCGCCCTTAAAAGTGTGAAAGGAAGAAGAGCTATTAAACTAAAGAACCGTATAAATGGTTTAGAGTACGAACAACATTTGTTTGAAACAGAGATTTTGTCTTTCGAAAACGTTATAAGCTTCGCCGTCCTCGAAACTGTTGCCATTGTTTTGGACGATAAGGAGCACTTTATTCCATCAAAATAAATGCTTCTGAAAAAAAAAACAAGCAGGTTGTATGAATAATATATACAAGCTGAGTGTTGTTTGTTTACACCAAGATGATTTAGTATAGGAATATTTAACGCAAATCATTATTTTAAAGTTTATGTTATTTAAGTCGAAATGTCTTCTTGTTGATGATCCTCCTTTGTCCTAAAACTGGTCACAATAGAAATATCCATTTACCTAGTCTACGTATTTACTTATTCCCAGACTAAACAAACTCAATTATTTTAACCAGCTTCAAATCGTACCAAACAAACGTTCAGGCCACATTTTCTATAATTAGAAAAGGACATTCAAATAATCAGAGGGCACCAGAATCTTTTGATATAACCGATAAGTCCATTAGCTTATAAGAATTATGAAGCTCACTAAGATTTGCCTATCCAAATTAGCTACAACCTGAAACCGTTCTCAAAACCATTTGTCGCACACATTTTTTGCATTAACCATACACAAAACTGAAGTTAGTATGAATAGGTTCAAAGTTACATGCAAAAGCTACAAATACAGCCAATGCTATTGTTGCCACTAATTTACAATTCAAGAGTTACTCAAGCAATTTCACTAATGTAACACGTAACATGTTTAAAAACTTAAATTGTTAACAGGTATTTGGGTATTAGACGAGCAGGTTAGAGTAGTGAGCAATTACAAGTGCACAATGGTACGGTAGACCAAACATAATAACATAATAATAATAAAATACTACGAAGCACGTCGACATTTAATATATTTTATAAATGCGCAAATAATTGATGAGAACACGCAATGTACAGGCTCGTTCTTACATTAGATAATACAGTTTCGTGTATCACAAGATGCTAAGCCGAAATGAGGACAAGCAGCAATAATCGGCAACAATCGGTAAACAACTGCAAATCTATGGAGCCCGTCTTCGAGCAATAAATGAGGAACAGCAACAACAGCTTCTACCTAACAAACGGAAACTCCGTAAAACGGCCGCAAGTTAAAAGAACATGTCAGGGCATTTTCAAAGTTTACGAATGTATGAGTTATTGATCGATTTTACAACATTACGACCTCGCTTGTATATACATTTTTCGTCATATCTTTCCGTTAAATTTAAGTGTATACCAAGTTTATGCAGGTTTTGGCTTCAAGTCGTCGCCCAGCTGCTCTCTGGCCTTGAGCCGTTTCGCTTGCACGTGGCTGTTGCCGCCTCGCAGTCCGCGCGAGCTTGACTTTTAGCGTGTTTTCTGCAGTGAATTTGAAACGCGAGCCTGTGAGAGCAACTGAGAGACTTTTGAAAGTTGTTCGCTTGGTCTCAGTCTGTCTGCGTTGTGGCCGCCTTTCCCTGTCGGCGGGGTGACGTGATTGAGTTGAGTTGAGTGAGTTTGGAGTTAGCATCTGGCACGGGCTGTTGGATATCGAGGCGAGCGCCAGCGGCGTCCTCTTTCGAGGGAGGCGACCGCTGGATGCTTGCGAGATTGTATTTTCGGCCTGTCGAGAGAGAGTTTCAAGCGGTTGAAGCGGCCAGTTGTGTGCAGGTGTGTGGCTTTTGGCACTACTCTGCTTGGGTGACCAACGCTCCGTAGTGCCATGAAGGCAATTTACCACTAGTTCTTACTTAGGATCATAACCAACGAGGGCGTGCAAAAGTTCTTCCTGTCTTTTTTCCCATGCGAGTTCCGTCGCACCGTGCCATGTGAAAGGTATCCCGGGGTATGCGTCATCAACGAGTACAGCTGCGGCCTTACGACATTCTGATGCTGTGAGGCGAGGTCTTGCCAGCGAACTTAGAACCAGGCGATACTGCAATAAATAAGTAGCGTGTATTGTCGAAGTTAGCCGTTATATACGTAGTTGCCACGTGCATGTAATATTTGCCCTTTTTGCTTTGTGCGCTAAGTAACCGTAAGAACTGTAATAGGTGTTCCGCTATTATGTTTCACCCACTAAACTAATGCCAGTGACCCATTCTGGGACCGAAATAATAGTCATATTTGCCCTTCCTACTTTCTGCGCTAGCTAACGTTAATAACTGTGATCTGTGTTCCGTTATCATGTTTTACGCACTAAATTAATGCTAGTGACCCATTCTGAGCCCGAAATAATAGTAATATTTGCCCTTTTCATTTTGAGCGCTAACTAACGTTAATAACTATAATGTGTTCCGCTATCATGATTCACGCACTAAATTAAGGCTAGTGGCCCATTCTGCTCCCGATTTAAGAATAGTATTCGCTCTTTTCACTTTGTACGCTGACGAACGTCAGTAACTATATGTGTTGATGTATTCTTGGACCATGTATATACGTATGTACGTTAGCGTCAAATATACTTCAGGGCGCTCCGTCGTCGCAGTGTCGTTAATCGCACGGCAGCACACAGACTCTACTATTTCCCGATTAGCTTTTGGGTTTTCCAAGGTGAAAAATTGAAAGGTAGGCCCATTTACTTCCCGGATTCTCTGTGGACTTACCTTTGCATTTTCGTCCTTATTGATGGAACTACGTGGCGCTCAATCTAATTTGTATCTGTTTACCGTCTATTAGGCCGTTGCCCGTAGGTTATCTCGTGCTGAACCACCCCTTTCTTTACCGAGTCTAGTCGGCACTTCTTGTTACGGGTAGGGCAGCAGTCATATGTGAGTTACTCTCCCGATTTTGAGTGTTATCGTCTGCGCTGGCCGTCTAGCTTTTTCGTGAGTTTTTGTATGAGCTTGTTACGGTTTATTTGCGCAGCCGTTCAATTCAGCATTCTATGGTATGTAGTTCGCGATGTGGCGCGTCCGTTTCGCGGATTCTGTAGTCGCCCTTTCTGCGACGACCTGGTTAAGCATTTATTCGAGCGCTTTCCTTTCCCCTCACGGCTGGCAACCGACATGGTGGTTTAGCATTGTAAAGAGATTTGTTGGGGTTTTATTAAGGCTGATGTTAGTGTCGTTAGTTTGTGAAATGTAAGCCTTCACGTTTATGCGGTTTTGTTGCCCCAAGCTCACGTTATTATGAAGATTATGTCTTTCGCATTTGGCGGATTTGGTATGCGACCACGTGTTGTCATATATGGCCTGGATTTCTCTAGGGTGAGTATTCTAGACGCCCTAAGACTTTCTTTAGTTCTGTATGTTATCTTTGAATCTTTGTTTCCTCTTTACAACAATTAGTTCCAGGCAATTAGTGCGAGCCATCTATCGCTAGAAAGCCGATCTCAGGCAGGTGCTGCAGACGGTAGTTTATCGTTTCTATGGCCGCTGTGTCAGGCGAACTGCGGGCCGGCGTATTGTTGGATCTTCGGACCCGTTTCCCTCTTGCTGCAGGCGTTAAAGTAGGGAGCAAGAAAGGATCCGATACGGAGGCTATTCTCCTGGTTACATTTCTGCCCTTGCCGCCGCGATGCTAATCGCACTGAGCCACCAGCCTAAGCATCTGTTGTTAGCGCCGCCTGCTTATTAAGCCGATTGATATGGGCAATCTTATTGGTGCGGAATTATAATATGTAAACTGTGAATATTGCGTTTGGGCGTTGAGCTATTTGTAATGCGTTTGTGTAATTATGTATTTATTAATAATAATTTATGATGCTGACCTTTTGGAAATATTATGGTCTATGTAAATTTTTTGTCTGATGAATTTATACTGACATTATACTGTGATATTTGAACTATGACTTTATTTGTTACTGCAACCTGTATTTGAGTTGAGCTTCTCTTTCAGATTTATTGTGCTACTTGAGTTTACGTATTCTCGTTCTAATGCCTGGATACACTTGCTTATTTGTTAAAGATACCGTTGACGCTCGTTTTGCATATTTTAAAAAACTGTACACTCCGTTTCCGTAACTGAGCTGGACGGCAAACAAGTAGCTACGTTAGGTTTTGATTTT
Source organism: Agriotes lineatus (assembly GCA_940337035.1). NCBI lineage: Eukaryota > Metazoa > Arthropoda > Insecta > Coleoptera > Elateridae > Agriotes > Agriotes lineatus. The sequence continues at coordinate 53,118 of CALNHX010004969.1, forward strand.
GAGAGATTAGCCAAGGGTGAACACCCTTTTATAATAACAAGCTGGCGGGGTGCCGTTAAAGTCGATTTTGACCTGTAACAAACAGACTTGCATCTCAAAACTTAACGACTTTCAAGGTCGGCTTTAAAATACACGAAACGCGATTGCCTAGCTTACAATAGAGAACAAAAAAAGATCAAGCGCACTCAAATTGTTAACTTGCGACTCCAGAGCGCAGTACGCAACGAAATTACGAAACCGAAATCAAATGCTGTGGGTAGATACGACCCAGATTTTTAACGTTAACTTAAAGCGTACACATCTACGGTAACGGAAACGACCCCAAGGACACTATTGTTCCCTTCTAGTGTACTACCAGATAGTCACTAAAAAAGACAAAGTTTTACAAAGAAGTAAGGCGCCAAGGCGTTAGAACCGGGTTAGTAAAAACGGCATAAAAAGGACAAGAAACTTTATGTCATTGAAGCGTTGCGCTTTTTGATAGCAACTGGATAATATTGGGACCTAACATTTCTGGTTCTAGGAGCTAAATAGAAACCAAATCAAGCTGAAAAATACTAGGTGTTTATCTCAAAAAATAACGCCGACATATTATTTTAACATTGACGATTAGAGTAACACCGAAATCCTCAAACATTAAATATAGTGTTCCACTAACATATTGTCTAACTTGAGGGAGTTATAGGGGACATTCATACATAAAAAATCATATAAACTTTTTGTTTTAAATAGTTCCCAGCTAAGCTACACCGGGGGTCATATTAGAACCTTTTAATGTACAGAAATTAAATTTTACAAAAATATGTACTAGAAAGTCAGTTTTATTTAGAAAATGTTTAGTTCTTTTCGCCACAACAATATGTTTTGTGTGAGTAGTAATAGTTATTTATTATATAAGTGTGGAATATAAAATATTAGTCACGAAATTAAAATTAATTTGCTTAAATGGATAATATACATCCCACACGAGTGCAATACAACACTTCTCTTAAATTTAATCTTTTCTAATAATTTAAATCCTTTCTATTTCTTTACACTGAGGTGACATTTGATATCCAATTACAAACAAGCTCTGGATTAGTTATTACGTTTATGTCGACATAAGCAAATATTTCTGGCTCTATTTCTTAACGCTAGCCCCAGTTATCTACCTTTCTTGTAGTTTTCTCTAACAGCTACTTAATTACTAGGCTACCCGTTAGCCGTAGTTATGTTTGATTTGGGTTCTCCCATCTCCCCTTCACGAGTACTGATTTAGTAAGGTCTCTCTACAGGCCGTAATATGATTAATTAACTCTTACAGTTTAGCTTTCTACCGATTTTGGAAACAAAGTGTTTATTTTGAAGTTTGGAAGTGGGGTATACTAATATATGGTTAGTGATTGTTGGTGTAGGTATTAAACCTGTCCAGCCAGACATTTATCCGGTTAGGCGGTGTCCCTCGTCAAGCTGGTGTGCCATTACTTGCAATGTTCACCCTTATTGATGTGCGCGTGAAATCTAGAGCTGTCTTAGTTTTTCAGGCGTTTTTTGTTCCATCTGCAGTTACTCTTTCTAGGATAATTTTTTCCGACTGTGATTGTGAAATCGCGTATCCGGAGCCCTCGTGCCTCGCTCATTATGAGGGATTTGTAATTGAGTTGTTGCTTTATTCTTGGCTACTTAAATAAGATCTAAAAAAATACCATCTGTTGGATTTGCTGTATAGAGTCTGGGAAGTTCTGATGGTTTTTCTTAAACTAGGACCGCTTTATTATTTTATCTGGGACTGGAGATAAATCGCTAAGCTAATTTACAACTGAGGTAAGTTCTCCACAAAGGCATTCCGCGTCTGTGAGTTAATTGCGTTTTGTTATTTCCGGACTTTCCTTTATATTTGGGTTTTATAAATTTACGGAATTTGGATGTCTGGATTATGAGTATGGATTTCTAGATTTTAGTTTCCTATTTGCTACCGGGCTCCTTTTTGGACTCAGTGTTCGAAGGGCACTGGATTCAACAAATAAGCTACAACATTGCCTTAATTTCTACAATCAGTTTGCCATAATTGAAAATGTATTAGCTTGAATAGGTTTATGAATTGACGCTATTTATATTTTTAAAATTTATGCCGGATTTGTCATTTATTGCTGTAGTTTTATGTATTATTGATGTGTATTTTCTACGTACATTGTACATTGTTTATTTGTGCGTTACGTTTACATTTGAAATTAACATATTGATTGTAATGGTTTTTAGTGTAATGGTTTGATATCAGATTAAAATAATACAGCATTAAATTGCAAAGATGAATTTAAGTGTTAGAAGGATATCAATGTTATTAATATGTATTTGGTAAAGAAATGAAATAGAATTAAAATTCAATTGAATGATGCTATATAAGAAACATGGGTAACATTACATTAATAGAAAAAACAATTAAAAAATAGATTAAAACAAATACAAAATACAAATAAAAGACATTCCATAGATTTACACCAAATTTCCTTGGAGATGAATTTAATAATTGCATAGATAACCAAACTATCACTAAATTATATAACATTACCATACATTCCTAATTTATCTTTATCTTTAAAAAAAGGACTTAACAAATATAATTGTAAAGTAGATTTCAAAAATCATAACACTTTCGGAAAAAAATTTCTTTAACAACCTTAAGAACAATATAGAAATAAATAACGAATCTAATGTAATATATGAGTTGAGTTGCCACAATTGTGCTGCTAAATATGTCGGACAGACAAAGCAACTATTAGAAAAAGAATTTCACAGCATAAAAATTCAATAAGGAAAAAAGCAGAAAAACCGAATCTAGCCAATACTGCTTTAATTTCAAATAACTATTGTATTAAATGCTAATTTTTAGAAAAGAAAGTAAATTTTCTTATTTGATCATAAACTACTAATAAAATCTTAGGGGTAAGAAAATGGCCGCACCTCGATTAAACATGTACGGCCTCTTAATATTAAAATATTAAAATTTAGACAAAAGTGAGTTACAAAGTATATTAATCAGATAATACTTAAACTATAATATTTACTACTTCTTTTCAAATACATATTTAATGTTCATAATTAAAACTGAACGTAAAATTCAACATTTTCCGTTATTTCGCTGTAGGATGTCAACGTTTTCTCGTAAACCAAGTGAAAATTTTAAACCGTATTCAAAACGAATTTGAAAAAGATAATCTCCTTAACCATTTGTAGCTGTAAAACTTCGTGAAATATGGTAAATTTATTCGTAATGTAATTTTGATTTTAAATAATTTCAAAAATTTCATTTTCTGTAGGAAAATAACAAAAAAATATGGAAATGAGCAACATTAAAAACTGGTAAGTCTCGAAACTATAACAAATAAATCTTAAGTTGCAATAAAATAAAATGCCTCAATTCATTTTTCCTCACAAAAAACTGTAATTTGTTTTCCATTATTACAAATAAGTAAGTTTTAACGTGTATACAATTAATTACCAACAATATTTTTCTTTTTATAGTAATCAAGAAGAATTATCTTGGAAAAATAAAACAAATAACGAATGAATAGCTTTGATAATAATCCATGTGGGAATATTTTGCTAATTTTGAATAATAAAAATTATTAATAAATAACATCGACTAAATTTAGGACATGAACTTTTCACTAAAAAGGTACGTATTTGCATTATTGAGGTTAAAAACTTCGTTCACTCTCCTATCATCATACTCTGTGATTTTAATAAACTAATTATGTATTTTACCTTACAGATATTTTATAAAAATATGTAAACTGAAAAAGACTATAATAGTCGAAATATATTTTTACAATTTTTTAATGTTTTATGTTAAATTTAACAAATTAGCTGACAAGAGTTTTTCTACAAAAGAAATATTTTAAATAAACAGCTGTAATTTTAAACACAACTAAAGCCTTGATTATATGTGAATTCGACCTGCGATATTAAAAAGTGAATGTTTTCTACCGGAGCTAGAGATATTTAGTAATATTGATAATTCATAATTTATAAAAGGGTAAATGAGTTACTTAAATTCATTTTAAAAGAGAATTGATTGAAACTAAATTAAAGTATAATAAAAGTAGCACACTTAAGTTGGGCCAATATTGGCTGGGTTAGATTGATGAAATTTTTTTATAGTAGCCATATATTGGCTACCAAGGTTGGACCATTATACAGTGCTTTTGTACAGTAGTGGATAAATTCGTTAAACATTCAAGGAATAACTTTTGGAAAAAACGCTGGGACCCGTCAATTTTTATTTTTATTGGCGCATTTTTTCAAATAAAATCTATACATACAGGGTGACCCGTATAGGAGGTATGACGTCATCAATGTTTCTTTAAATGGCAGCCCCCTCTTTTAATTACGGAATTTGAAAGAACACATTTTTTTACTTACTCTAAGGTCATTTTTGCGTACTGGTCACATAGGTCACATGACCAAAAATTAAGAAAAAGAATTTAAATTTGCAAAATACTAAATTTTAATTTAAGAAGTATGATTTAGGCTTATATCAATAACATCAATCAATAAAAAACATATCGGCCGTCTTAATTAGTGTCAGGCAGACAACGGTGCACAATATGTACATTTAATTTAGTTGTTTTTGAAATTATCATTGCAATTAAATTTAGTATTTTGCAAATTTTAATTTTTACAAGCAAATTGCGCGCTACGCGCACGTGAAATAGGGTACGCAAAAGGTCAAGCTCCGGACCGAGCGCCATGATAAGAAAAACAAAACCTAAACAAATATAAACATCTGTGAAGCCGGAACGTGAGATTTTATTTTGTGCCACAGACACACATTAAGGAAAATTATACTATAGGTTCCTAATTTTTGATTATCTGACCTATACTCAAAAATCAGCTTAACGTAAGTAAAAACATGCGTTCTTTCAAATTCCGTAATAAAAAAAGGGAGTTGCCACTAAAAAAACCTCGATGACGTCATACCTCTTACACGGGTCACCCTGTATGTATAGATTTTAACTGAAAAAATGCGCAAATAAAAATAAAAATCAACGGGTCCAAGCGTTTTTTCCAAAAGTTACTCTATAAGTTTTTAACGAATTTATCCACTACTTCACGAAAGCACTGTATAAGATTTAGTAAGGTAAAATATTTGTAAAGTGAATTGATCCAGTGTTGATCACTCTTGTTGGTTATGTATTGGTAGCCAAGGTTGGGCCAATATATAAAATCTTGCCAGAAGGCTTGCCGATTTTATAAAAGAGGTAATCTTATTTGGATAAGCAACAATAACATTAATTTTATTTTAGTGCCATGACAATTTTCTTGGTTTATCTAATAAATATCACAAATACAATCATTACTTTTGAATCAGAGTATATAATACATAGATATATCTAATTGATACTTATGAAACAGCTAGTTTGCTTTTGAATTGTTCTAAGATACCCACAATTCGAAAAGAGCTCTATTTAGCTAAAAATCTAAAATAGCTGTATTCTGTACCATCAACATAGAAAATTGCAGAGTGGAAGTTTCACACTATTTTGGTTTTTCGGACTAGATATGTGTATTATCTAGTATATAGTCTTTAATTTGGGTAGCTAAAGCAAGCAAAAGCAAAAACAGCTGCGTTAGCATAATTCAACAAAAGATACCTTTCAGCATCTGTAAATGTTTAGCGACAACGTCTTTTACTTCCGAATAAGCTATTTTCACCAGTTCCCACAAGATGAAAGGCACAACGGCTAAGGTCTGGAAATTTTAAAAATTATTCCTAAGCAGAGCCCAAAATTCCATTCGTACCCTAGCCGGATATCTTACAACCAAGAGCTTCGCTATTTGAACCAGTACATTTAGGGGCTCCAAAGGGGCTGTTTCGGGTGCCCTTTGCTTTTCCTCCATGGCATCTGCCTTTAGAAAAGTCACTAAGTGAGAATATGGTGCAAATAAATATCTTACCTTGACGTAAAAGATGAAAGCGAGCAAAAGTACTGCCAATATAGCCATGCTTACGGATTTAACTAAATATTACGCTTACTTATACCTGTGTTTCGAATGAAATATCTGTGATGAAGGTGTTAAAATTAACAGTTCCTGGGTGGGCTTATTATAAAACAATTGCAAATTATTTGCCGGTGATTGGGTTTGTAAGAAACATTAAATACGAATTCCTGATTGTTGATAAAATCCAGTTGCTCAATGACTTCAAGATTGGTGATTACATGAGAAAATTTGTTTTAAAATAATAACTAATCTTGCAGCCAGATTTTTTTGTAATAGCGGAACGTCGTTTGGTAAATACAAACAATAATTTTACTTTGCGAGTAAGAATTGTCTAGTTGGTCCCTTTAAAGACGATGAAGATATAGATCTACTACTAAGTAGCGAAATGATGAGATGGCAGTGTTCTAAAGATATAATAGATATGCTCTGTTCAAAGTAAACTAGATAAAAAGAAAGAAAATTGTAACTTCATTGCTTTGGCATTCGAAACCATGTAAGTGAATAACTTTGATTGCAGATTTAGATCCTTATCTGAATTACGCACCTGATAAATTGGGCACAAGGGAGTGAGTGGTTACATTTGATAACATTTAATATGGCACTCATTGCCACTGTTCTATTTGAGAATGAATTAAGGTGTGTCGAAGAGAATTAAAAATAATAAACGAAACTAAACACAGAGCATTCGTTTTTTTCTCCCGTTGGTGTTTAAAAGGCATTTACAGCATAATAGCCTATTTAATTAACCCTACAAATAACGACTGCCACATTATTTTGTTTTTTACTAATGAGGACGATTTCAAGGGCGTTTGCACCATTAGTTTTCTATTAACTGAATATTTGGACCACAATTAATTATCATTATGTAATAACATTACTTCTACTACATCAAACTGTAAACATGTAAAAGCCAAAATGATGGAAGAACTATATACAGTGTGTCTAAAAGCTTTTGTAAGTATTGTAAAAAAGCATTCGTTTTAAAACATCATAATTTCCCAAAAACCAAAATCCGCTTATAAAATTCCTAAACGATCTGCTATTACACAAGGAAGATCAAAAAATAATATTTCTTCTAAAGACTAAAACAACCATATTTAGGAAGATAGCAGACCATTTTACTTAGAAAATTTATTCAAAATAAATGGCTATTAATAATTATGTATAAGATAGGCCTGCTGTGAGTAAAATACTGTTTCCCTAAATGGAATTAGACGTATTATTTATACAAAAGAATTGACATAGGAAGCCGTTTCTTCATAATTATGCATAACTTTTTATTCTGAATCAGTCTTCTAATTAACATTTTCCGTTATCTTTAGAAATAAGGGTACTTTATTCTTACGCGGAATTATTATGTTCTGGTATAACATGTATAATGTCAGATAAATATGGTGTTTAGCAAATTTTGGTTTTATATAGAATACTTTTTTCCGAAATAGATAATTTAAAAAGTTTCCCATATGTAGACAGTTTATTTACAATCTGCGAATTTGGATGTGTACTGAGTTTATCGCGATAGGTGACACTCCTGTTGTAATTAACTCATTAACCGAACTTATTTCAAGATCACGTCTAATCACTTCATTAGACCAAGTTGCGGTAGTTATTGCTCTTAACAGTGATGCGGTCTGATTATATCGATTGTGGAGTTAGATGCTGCCCGCCATAGTCGCAGACCGTATGTCCACACTGGTGGTTATTAGTAGTTATTAACTTTAATTTACGACCTAGTAACCAGTACATAGATCTGTATTTCAACCTCAGCTCTTTTCTTTCTGTAAGACCCCAATTAAGCATGCCGAGGTATTTGACCGTTTCCATTTGTAGAATGTGGTCCGTTTAATCTGAAGCAAATTTTGTCTCGTTAGCGCTGATACGCCATTTCTTGAACTAGTCCTGTACTTTACCAAGTTTGATTTGCAATTTATGTGATGCTGTTATAGGGTCTGGATGAGTCAACAAGATGGCTGTGTCATTAGTATTGTTGTTGATCTGGTTGTTGGTATGTCTGCCCTGTACAGTAGATACAGCAGGGGACCAAGAAAACTGCTCTGCGGCACGTCAAAATTTATTGTGAACAGTCTGGTAGTGTCTGTTGAATAGATATGATCACTTGATAGAGATGATCGGGAAAGGCATTTTTTATTTTAAATAACAGTCCTTGGTGCCAGACCTTATCAAATGCCTGGCTGATGTCGAGAAACACTGCAGAGCAATATCTTCTTCCTTCCAAAGCTGTATTTATTTTTTCTGTGACATTTCACCCCCTTACTAAGGGTGCCAAAGTAACTGCCTCAGGTTAAGCTCAAGTCGGAGATATTTTATCCCCTCAGATATACAATTAATTAGCAAACAAACACCAGGATACTACCTTAGATAGTTTTATTTTGTTTAGTGTTGGGGAGCTTCCCAGTTTTCCGTTATGTTTGGAAAATTCCTGGTTGCTAGCTCGCCTTGGACGTTAGTATGGATTTATTCTTCACTAAATTATACACTCGTTGAAAGCAAAGTAGGTAATGTATTAGCAATAAATTAAAGCACAAACATTTGAACATTTAAACAAAGAATTAGCGTTTCTCGGAGTGGACTGCTCGCGTCCAGTCTGGTCGACTGTCGGAGGGTAAGTGAAGGGCAGTCGCGCTCCAAGGAGTGCTGAAAGGCGCATAGTACAACGCACAACTACAAGCGAAGCGGCAAAATTTATGAAAGACTTAACATACCGCCCGCCTTGGAAAGGGTAACCTTTCAAATAACAACAGTACAAATTTGACATGTAACAGCTAAAGTAAAACATGTAAATAGATCAAACATATATAAAGCATAATAATACATAGATCTTAAGGTAATACAAGAAAACCCGAACAATGGATAGCCAAAAGGCTTTACGAAACACTGCGCAGGACGGTAACGTGCTAGTTCACAACACTAGGTAGCGGACACAATTTGGCGAAGGATCGCTTTACGATTCCTGACACAGTTTTCACTGACGCAACACGCGTAACGCCGTCAAGGCCAGGGTGCAGCTCGGTGACCCAGCCTAACCTCCACTTCAGAGGGGGAAGATTGTCATCCTTGATGAGGACCATGGAACCAGACTGGAGGTCCGAAGTGCGTGTGCGCCATTTGGTGCGCTGTTGGAGTTCTGAGATGTACTCCTTACTCCATCTTTTCCACACATTTTATTGGAGCTGTTGTATTCTTTGGTATCTAGTATTCTATCTCAGTAACGTTGGGATCAGGCAGTGACACCAAAGGACGACCGATCATAAAATAAGCTGAAGTCAAAGGCTGAAGGTCGTTTGGATCAGCGGACAAAGGGGACAGGGGTCGGGAGTTTAAGGTCGCTTCCACCTGTGCTAGCAAAGTGCAAAATTCATCGTAATTTAGACTAGCGTTACCTATAACGCGCCGTATGTGATGTTTGGAGGACTTAATTCCGGCCTCCCACAATCCGCCAAAGTGGGGACTGTGCGCGGGTATAAAATGCCAAGCTACTCCGTCGTTCGCGACTGATTCGGAAATAGAAAGGCCTTGTTCCGCAAGAAAATTGCCTAATTCGATTGATTCGGAATTAGCGCCGACAAAGTTAGTGCCATTGTCTGAATAGACATGGAGCGGTTTGCCTCGACGAGCTACAAACCTGCGATAAGCCATTAAGAATCAGTAAAAAGGTCAGCGACCAATTCAAGGTGCACTGCTTTTGTGACAAAACAAACGAATAGACAAAGGTAGGACTTCACTAGTTTAGAACTACGTCCTTTGCGATCCTTTATCATGAACGGTCCACCATAATCGATACCAGTCGTATGAAATGGGGGCGATGATTGAATACGAGAGGCTGGCAGATCTCCCATTATGGGTTCGGTTAACTTAGGAGCAAATCTAAAACACCACAAGCATTGATGAACCACTTGCTTGACTATATTTCTGCCAGAGGTAATCCAATATCGTTCTCTGAGATTAGCTAACAGCATTTGAGGTCCGGCATGGAGAAGCCGAAAATGCTCATGTGAGACTAGGAGTTTGGCGAATGGATGTTTGCCAGAAATCACTAGAGGAAACTTCTTGTCAAAAGGTAATTGAGAGTTGTGGAGCCTACCACCAACTCTTAGCAGTCCCTTGGAATCCAGAAAAGGATTCAAGGATATCAAAGCAGAATATTGTTTCACAGGCTTGTTCTGTGACTACAGCTTAAATTCGTCAGGAAATGACTCGCGTTGTGAAAACCTTGCAATCCTTACGAGGGATGCTTGCAGTTCATCTGTAGAAAGGGCCCAGAAAGGCGATCAGCTTTGGGGGTCCGGGCATTGTTATAGAAACGAAAGCAATAAGCTGTAACTCGTTGTAAGCGAGCCAAACTTGAATACTAATTGAACGGAAATGGTTCAACAGAGGTTACAGAAAAACTTTGAACTTCTTTTTGGAATTCTGGAAGCTCAGCAAGAACATGTTTGGAAGTAGGCATAGAGACAACGAATCGACCATTCGCTTCTCGTTGCGTATTTTGCACGAAATGTGCCTCACAGGCGTTCTCTTCATTTATGCGGACCTCTTCCTCTGGGTAATGTTCGAGTTGCCAAAACCTGGCAATGGGGTCAGAAGCATCCTCGATCGTGCTAAGATTGCAATGTACAGGGTACGCAGAAGGGGGGCCTGTAGGGCCAGAAACAATCCAACCAAAACGAGTTTTTTGGAGAATGGGAAGATTTGGGCCTAGACCAATTTGTCCAATACAAAGGAGCTGCCAGAAAATGGGCGAACCAATCAGAATGTCGATGGTGCCCGGTTGGTCGTAGGAGAGATCTGATAACTTGATGTTATCAGGAACCTTGAAACTGTTTCGCTGGACACGAAAACTTGGGGTTGTACCTGTAATCTCATCGAGAACAAGACAGGATAGACCAATACTGTATGAGGTGTGAGGGGCTTGCAGCTTGATATCACACCTAGCCTTGATTTGAGAAGTAGCTTTACTTAAGCCAGAAACAGTAACGTTGACTTCGTGAGTTGGAAGCTTCAACCTTTTACACAAATCTGAACGTATGAAGTTCGATTGGGAACCGGAATCCAGCAGGATTCGCACAACATGAGGCGTACCATCATCAGCGATGAGTTTAGCGGTAGCCGTGGGTAAGAGTACCTGCAAAGCATTCGAACAGAATGCCGAAATCGATTGATTTAGTTCAACAGGGGTTTCTGCTGACACCGCAGATCCTGGTTGACTAGAAGAAGCATTTTGAAATTTGTCCTCATGCAGAAGGGTGTTGTGCCTTGATTTGCACTTTCTACACGTATATTTGGAGCTACAGCGGCTCGAAAGGTGACCCTGAGTTAGGCAATTAAAGCATACACGGAGCTCTTTTGCCTTTGAATTTCTGTCAAGAGAAGACAGCTTGACAAACTTATCGCATTTGTACAAGGGATGAGATCTTTTACAAAATGAACACGAAGGGGTACCGGACACAAATGATTTCGAATGTACCTTGGAAGACTTTTCGGGTACAAGCTTAATATTTTTTACCTCTAGAGTTTCTAGCAGATTTTCTGTATTTTGTAGAAATTCCTTGAACTCGTCAAGATTAGGCAGGTCAGAACTTGACCGGTTTCTAAGGACCTCCCATTCACGGAATGTAGTGGGGTCCAGTTTTTTAGAAACGACATAAATGATAACAACATCTAGAAGCTCGCTTTCGGTAGCTAATGATTTGATTGCTGTAAAATGTTTGAATAACATATCGCTAATCGTACGTAATTTAGTTGCAGATTCCTTACTGCACGACTCAAGTTCAAAAATAGCATTGAGGTGGTTATGAATCAGAATTTTTGGATCATTGTAACGATTACACAATGCATCCCAAGCTAGAGTATAATTACTCGCAGTAAACTCTAAAATTTTTATAATTTGGCTTGCATTACCCTGTAAACTAGCCTTTAAGTAATGCAGTTTTTGAATATTAGTTAGCGTTTGATTCTCATGAATTAAACTAATAAAAATCTCACGAAATTCCAACCACTCTGAACGTTCCCTGAATATTTGGGAATCGAGATGGTAGGAAGGCGTACAGCTCTGCAATGCAAGCTGCAGCTTGAATGCCCTGATCTCACGCTACCGTTAGTAGATCCTGAACGATCTGGTGCAACATCAGACTGCTTGTTGTATTCATTAATCAAATATTTAGCTTGTGAGATTGCAAAATAATAAGAGTCTTCAAATTCTACTTGATGCTGCATTTCAGGTTCTGCATCCTTACTGTTTTCTAAAATTTGTTCATGAACCGCATAATATTCTGATAACAAGGTGGCTGTATCATTCAATCTTTCTTGCAATTGAATAATCTGAGCGCTAGATAAGAATTAATCTTCATCGTGAATTGTTTGCAAAGATTGCACGTAATTTGCGAAACGCGTAAGCTTGCCTTTGATAGAGCCACGTGCTCTTACAAGGGGATCCATAATTGTTGAAGCTAAAACAATTTAACAGATAGAACCAACTTTCGTACGCCACTGGTACGGAATTTTGTTTACAACGCAAGACAGCGCTGCCACGACGCGAAATTAACTTGGCGCTACTACGCAACGAACGGCCCTGGTACAACGCGAGATTAACTTGTCGCTACGACGCAAAGAACGGCCCTGGTACAACGCGAGATTAACTTGTCGCTACGACGCAAAGAACGGCCCTGGTACAACGCGAGATTAACTTGTGAATAATTCGACTGCAATATAAAACATGCAGGGGATATTGTACTCGCGAACAAACGAAATAGTTTGGCACTTTACGCAATTAAAATGTTTATATGACTCATAAACCATTTGTTTACGCAATAATACGTAGCTGAAATTATGCACATACAGACACAGATGATAGAAAAACAAATTCATGCATAGGAAATCTCACAAAGAGAAATTAGGCTTACATTGATATTGGTGTGTGCCGCCTTTTTCGTTACTGTGGTTTGAACTGCCCGTCTCGCCGGCTGCTGAAATGCACACCTGCACGTTGCCGCGAGACTCGGCGTTTGGCTTTCTCACTTCCACGTTGATAGCACCGTATGCTGTCTTCCTTCCTCTCGTTAGGGACGAATGTACGATTGAAACTTGCCTTGTACTTGCCTTGCTGGCGAATTTGGGCTGCTTTTCCGGGCCGATGGTCCATGCGGCTCGAAGGAACAATGTTGGGGAGCTTCCCAGTTTTCCGTTATGTTTGGAAAATTCCTGGTTGCTAGCTCGCCTTGGACGTTAGTGGACTGTATGGATTTATTCTTTACTAAATTATACACTCGTTGAAAGCAAAGTAGGTAATTTATTAGCAATAGATTAAAGCACAAACATTTGAACATTTAAACAAAGAATTAGCGTTTCTCGGAGTGGACTGCTCGCGTCCAGTCTGGTCGACTGTCGGAGGGTAAGTGAAGGGCAGTCGCGCTCTAAGGAGTGCTGAAAGGCGCATAGTACAACGCACAACTACAAGCGAAGCGGAAAAATTTATGAAACACTTAACATTTAGATATACTCGTATTTACAAACGTAGGGTTTATTCGAAAGTTAAAACGCAATGTATATTATACAGAAATTATAATTTATTCGGGAGTCCTGCTTTTCGATTCTCTGAAGTTGCGGCAACCATTCTTACGCCGATGTGTTGAAGGCGGAACTGGCCCGTTGAACGCTTCCTTTCGCGACTCGCTTGTCTCTTATGGTTTTGAAACGCAACTCTCCGCGAAGATTGGATGTGCCGGCGCTCTCACCTTAGAACTGTCAGTTTAGTCGGAATGTTTATGTCGCTGTAATGGCAGAAGTAAATTAGATTATTTTTCGTGTTTCTTACCATGGGAACGCGACTACAATGGTCACCGTGGTTCCCGGGAAAACGTTTTGTACGGCGGGCGGAATTCGGCCCGCGAAAACCAGTAGCCTTCCGGCAAAGTGACCTCGAGGTTTACGTGGGGAATCTTGTTCCTGGTGATGTTCACCATGGAACCGCTTGCTTTTGGCTGGTTCCGGGCGGCTTCCTACGTCTCGGAAAACCTTCAGGTAGGTCAATAGCTGTAATCCGAACAATTAGTGAATGTCCAACTGGCGGCGCAGTTCGTGGCTCGGAATTCCGCTATGACTATTACGGGCTGAATTTAGAAGTATCAAATCAAGGCTCGGGCACTCTGTTACAAGTCATCAAGTCGAAACTGATTTTGGAATGGATCTTACAGGATAATTAAACCAGGACTCGGGCACTCTATTACAAGTCACCAAGTCGAAACTGATTTTGGAACGGATCTTACAGGATAATTAAACCAGGACTCGGGCATTCTCTTACAAGTCAGGTAAATCGGAATGGGAATCGGAGTTCTAATCTCAAAATGAAAGCTGCACCTGCTTTTATATGTTTCGTGTCGTTTTAAGTCGCCACTTCGGATATTCTTAGGGGGGCAAGGAAAAGCGGCGCGAGGATCAACTCTTGGTGTCTACAGTGCACCTCGCGGTGCGCGTTCGTTATTTCTTCTTCGGACGTTGGCAGATGCAACCTGTGATAACGCTTGACTGGACGATGCATAAATTAAATACATTTTTAATGTTTGTAATTTATGCGGAAGCTAGCGTTACAGTTCTACTATTCTGTGTATCTGCTTAATTATCCCCTGTTGTTCGCGGAAGCCAAACTGGTGATGAGGTAACAAACTGTTGTTCTCAAGTAGCGGTTTCAGTCTTAACAGAAATAGTTTCCCAAACACTTGGGACAGAAGAGGGAGTAGGCTTATTGGCCTGTATGAGGCAACCTCTGCTGGGGGTTTTCCAGGTTTCTGAATAAGAATTATGCTGGCAAGCTTTCACTGTTCAGGGAAGTACCCTAGTCTGAGTATTACAATGAAGATATTGTTACGAAGTACTATGCTTTCTTCTGGAAATTCTTTACATACTTTCCTTGTGACTGGATTATAGCCTGGTGTTTTGTTGTATTTTAAATTCAGAATGATTGCACTTACTTCTTTCTTTAAGGGTTTACATGAACGGCTCATTTGGAAAGGAGCCTCTGGAAAGTGGTGGATTTCCTTTCTTTCTTCCGGTGTAGTTTTTGATGAGAATGGTCTAAAAAAATGTGTTAATGATTAGCAGATGCCAGGGCTTTATCAGAATTATTTTTTGTCCAGATTCCGTCTTCCTTGCGGAGGGGTAGAATATGCTGTATAGTATCGGTCGCTTCAGTGGGATATAAATTTTCCAGGTATTGATTATTTTTTAAGCTATGCAATAGTTGTTTAGGCTCGGTTGTAGCCCTGTTGAGATTTCGTTTGACAATAGGTACCCTAGTAGTTTTCCATCGGCGTCATAGTCTTCTTTTTTCGGCAACTTTCTTTTTAACTAATACTGGACGGTCAATGAGTTGTATTATTTCCAACTTTTCTAGGTATAGCCTCCCACGCAGATGCATGTACAGTTTGATTAGAGTGTGGCTACATTTCTTAGATGTTCTGTTTTTAAAGCTATGTTTAGTTATAGTGCTTGTTCCAATCTAGTTTTAAAATAGTCCTAATCAGTTTTTTTTATTGGAAAGCCATGGAGGTTACCACAATACGGCAACGGTCTCACTGGCATAAGGCGTAGCCGCGGTTAAGAATGGCGTTTTTAGAACCATTCATCCTCTAGCTCAGCACTAAAGAGTGCCCACGAAGGACGATGATTAGAGCTCCTGTGGAAAAATAACGATTGGTTGTTTAAACGTGTGTTTATTCTAAAAACTAAATCTACTATGTACATGATTATATATACAAAAGAAAATAGGACAAATATGGTGCGTTTGGGTTCAGCGCGCGACTTGAGGGTGGCATTACGAGAGGCGAGACGCTGGACCGGTGTCGAGGCGTTTTCGGTGGCAAGCTGAAGCTCGTGATGGCGGAGGTCGGCCTGGGGGCAGGAAACGTCGGCCAGAACGTCTTGAACCTGGGGCGCACGTCCTAGCGATGCCCTTTGGAAGCGGGGGCTGTATTCACGTGCTGGGCGACCTGGGGCATGAAACACCTCGGCGGCATGCTGTCAGTGCCGAGGACATATAGACCCTCGGAGAAGTAGTGCGGAGCCAGGGCGTCGATCACTTGGAGCGCGGGCGTAGGCAGAGTCCTCTTCGTGGCGCGTAGTTCCTGGGTTCTTAGGCGGACCTGGAGGTGGACGTGGAGCCGGAAAGTTGGCCGCTGGCAGAGTCCCACTCTGATCAGCTAGCAGCTGGAGCAGACCGAGAGCTTGGGGCGACTGGAGGTCGTCCAGAGGACCGCGGGCGGAAACACAAACTTGGCATGCGCATAAAGGAAGGACGTAGTTTCCGAATACAACCATGCGCGTCTCCGTAGGTCCTTGCGTTCGCGTTCTACAAGCATGTGTGCATTACTTTTCAACCTACCGACGTACTTTATTAAGTAGGTAACTAAATTCCGTAGTGTATTTTAAGGAAATTTGTGTCTAAATAAATCACCAAGTGCGAAAGCTAGAAAGGTTATTGATGCACGTTTAGAGTAGAGAAGGCTTCAAATGTACCAAGAACAAAAAAGAGACAAAGGTACAAACAGCGGTGACAAAACCGAAGCATTCAAGAATACAGAAAAATAACTAGTTCCCTGAAAATTAAAAGAAAAGCAAGGTACCGACATAGGCGATCTAAAGAAGATGATTGCCAAAATGATGAAAGAAATCAAGCAGAATGCGGATGACAATAGGAAATTGAGGGAAGGAATGAGGCCAGAGTAAAACAGTGCTGAACTGCCCAAGTAACACGAATGCTCTTATTGCGATCTTCAAAGTCGCCTTAAAACTATACAATAAAATTTCCAATAAAACCAAATAACCTTTAATACTGATCCAAGACCACCATGAAGCCGCTTCTAGCCAAAAAGGGCTTATACTAAAAGGGCCTTTAGGACTACATTTTAAAGCTATATTGAAATAATTTAGTTTTAATTTTATATTCTTAAAGAGTTCTTCAAGGCAACTTTAAATTATGTATTCAAACTTATTAACTAACGTTCTGCATTTAAATTATATTTGCGGCAGACTAAATTACCTTGAAAATTATTATAATTAATCTTAAAAAAGTTTTATCTTGTTTACTAAAGTCGGACAATTTTTGTATATCTCTATAATGGCAGAGTGGTAATATTTTAAACGTAACGCATACGTATATGAAGCAGATCATCAAATAATATTCAAATGCAAACTATTCTGGTAAAAAATTTACCAACGAATGGCACTTTTCTGACAAAATATTTATACATAACTCGAGCGCCATCAATTTAATGGGTCTTTCTACTATTTAGAAAATATTTAAAAAAATATCGACAAATTTTATTTTGCATCTAAACATTTAAATGCATTTTTTTATTAAATTGAATGCTTGGACACACCGTTCTTCAGGTATTTAAGAGGATCTAAGGCGCAAATATTTCAGTAATAATATTTTTTTCGTTTGCTATTGAAAATCTCCATCATTGCGGAGTCTGTATTTCATATAAAAGATGGCGTGATCTAGATTAAAACTGATTGCAAATTTACAGAACATTTTAAATTTTACAAGACTTAAAACAGCGTTTTATTTACCACTTTAAGTACAATTGCTCTGGCAGACGTCTGTTTACATTTCATTTTAAAACCAAGTTGCTTTAATATGTTCAAACTCGTGGCCTTATTGATTTAAAGTGGTCTTGCGCACGAATTAAATTCTAACCTCACAAATTTTGTCGGTTTTGTGATTGCTGTATTTAGGGCATTTTCATCTTTATGTGCCTAATTTAATTAAAAAAACAGGTAAGTTCTGCATATTACTGTTGCATTTTGTTGCATTCATCGCATTTATAACAAATGCGCACACCTGAGCACCGTTCCCAAAATATTAATAGGTGTAAGTACCCCGAAGTGTTTTTGTTTCTATAAGCATAGGCGTAACCGCTGGGATTTTGTCAGGAAAGTCAACATAATAATACATAAAAATGTGTAATACAGAGATCTATACAAAATATTCAAAATATTTCAGCAATTATTGTTGATGGTACAGCGGCGTTTTCCCCGAATGTGGAGGGGGTAGAATTAGTTTTAATAAAGTCTTCAAAAATCCAAAAGGCATTTCTTTTAACCAAATTGGCTAAAGAAAAACTTCTAAGCTTTAAAATATTCTTAATGTACCCTTTAATAGAGAAAAATTATGTTTTAAGATTAAATGTGGAATTTTATTGAGTATATAGTGAAACAATAAAAAAGCCGACCTGCGATTGACTAATTAAAATAATTGATGGTAGTAAAAAAATCGCAGATCAACCCCCCTACCGTTTATACACCACGGCAGCTCTAAAAAACTCAAGCCCTAGCTAACTCAAATATCGGCGGCCTTAGATCGTAGGTTCAAATCATCAGCTATGTACCCTGGAATGTCTTCAAAAAAGAAAAGGAAATGGAAATGGGCGCCAGAAATCAAAAGATTTCAAATAATAAGAAAAATAAACTACAAGTGACTAGCGTTTAATTAATAATCAATAATAGAAAAGTCTTGAAATGTCAGTAGTAAATTATCAGAATAATTAAAATGCAAATAATATTATAACCAAATTGTGTACGTGAACTGAAGGTTGCGACACGCATAAAATTAAAAAACCCTTTTCGGGTTATTTTAATAACTCTAAATTCAAATTATTCATGGATATGCATACCTCAATGATTTAATAATACTTTCTGTTTAGGCTATTGAAATAAAAAAACGTGACTGTACCTTTTACAGAGGGTCGAAATACACATCAAAAGGGCAACTTTAAATACAGCATAATTAAATATAAGTATAAAAATTTAAATGTAAAACAAGAGCATGTATGAAATTAAACGTTACATGTAAATAATGGCAAAATGTATAAATTTAAATTCCAAATCATTACGGGTTTAAAATGTTTAAATGGAAAAACCAGGTATCAAAGACAAGTTGATATATAATTCCGGAATAGCACTAACTAACCTCGAAACATAAGCTGGACGTAAACGGCAACAACCCTTGTTGAAATCGCCATGGATGCGCCGAAAATTGCTTCGAAGCATCTCCAAAAGGCAGCAAATACGCCGAACCCAGCGGGTGTCGAAAGTGCGATGAGGTTAGCGACTTGGCCTTCGAGATAAACTCGTAGTTGAAACTGATAATTAAGAGCTAAGGAAAATATAATTACTATGGAGATAATAAGACAGAAAAGCGCAATCGTACCTGATCATAATTAGCCCCCAGAAACACACTGCTCATTGAAATTGATTGAGCGCACGTAATTTGACTTGAACAAAATCAAACCTCGGCCGCGCGAAATGCGCCGCCTGAGGCGAGAAGAATAAGTGCCTCGGACGAAAATTTCGTTTCTAAAGGGAGACTCGCACTGTGATAAGAGATAGCGCAGGTGGAGAGGGCATCGTGCAAACGATAGGAACTTGATCCAGGTATAAAATACGCTGCTTTGGAAAATAGAAGAATTTGAAATGCAAAACGATTTTTAATTCAACTAAAAATATACAGGTTAGGCCTGAAATAATTGGATAAATGGCGAAACAATTAGGCTAAGCCAAAAAATTGTTTCAATAGGTTTAAGATAAAATAGTTTTCTTAGTGGGTTTTAATCAATACATCAAGGGTACTCCATAAAACTACATTAAAACTATTTGTTTTAAAATGGATTGTTTTAAAACCAACTTGCTATTTAATCCTTTAAAATAGCAAATTAGTTTTAAAATCGCTAATGTCAAGCGTATTATAAAAGCAGTATAAGATCAATAGGACATTAAGAGCAAATATTTTTTTATTTTAATTTAAAGAGTGTGCACTAAATTCTTTGCATAAGAACTTTTAGTTTATCTTAAGGTAACTTTAAAACCAATATCGTTTTATTGAACATATTAAAGCACTTTTAAAACATAAATAAATCTAAAGTGTCTTAAAATTGTTACTTGGGTGAGAAAAACAATTAATTAGTAGAGTAGAGCAACTCGAAGATAAACTTGAAACGATGGCAAGGGAAAAAATCGCACTTTCTGGTTAGAACTTGGATGGAAGTTACACGGCTGCTTCTCTCGGCGCCTCGTTGTACGACTACCACGGAAATAGTTGGTCCCGGATGTCATAATAACATCACGACAGTCGTTAGTGGGGTTGGAAGTCCCCATAAATCTACAGCGACACCTATAATTGGCCTAACGGCTGTTGGCTGAGTACGAAAATAAATTAAAGAAATAAAATAAAAACGACAGAATTTGTTGAACAAAACAAAGCAATATCTCAGTGACGAGCTGGAAGTCGATGTGGAGGTTAACAGAGTGGCCGCCTTCACAGACAAGGGCTAAAAATAAATATATTAGAGATGAAAAGCTGGACTGTGAAACAACAGACAATGAGAAAAAAGTATAAATTGAGGTATGAAAATATATGTAGACAATGATAGAACTCGCGAGGAGCAATTTATACAGGCGGAAATCAGAAAGATTGTAGGAGTTGAGATAGGACAAACGAATAAAACACAGTAGAATTGTCATAGATGGGATAGAGTAAGTCTGGGATGGCAATAAAAACGAAATTGTGAAGGAGTCAGAAAAGTAAAACTCTGCTAATTTATGAGGGAGCGCAAGAAGCAGTGAGAGCTCATGCGGGATTAGCCTGCTTTAGTACGAAATGAATATGTTAAATATGCGAGGAGCTGGGAATACATCGCCGTGGGACTATTGAAAGTGACAGTAGAACTAAACAAAAATTATGCGAAAACCATAACAATTACTTACGGCCCCGCGGAAAATGATAGAGCTACTGAGACATAAAATTCTGGGATTATCTACAAACGGTTGCAGGAAATTATAAAAAGAAGCTAGTCGTGATGGGGGATTTAAATGCTAAAGTTAGCAAAGATGCAAAATGGGAAGGTATAATCGGACCCTGAACCGAAGATACAGCAAATAACAATTGATAAAGACGACTAGGGTTTTGTACAGATGATGGCCATGTAGTAACAAATACATTCTTCCAACATTATCAAATCCACAAGATAATGAGAGAACTTCTAAGTAGAAACAAGAAATCTATAATTGACTACATTTTGTTACATAGAACTAGTATGAAAGCGATAAAAGATGTTCGAGTTAAAAAATGTTATAAAATGGCAAGTGATCAGTATTTACTGGAAGCCACATTTTCAATTACAAAAAGAAGTGCTTTTATACACTTGCAAGAAACATCAAACATCAGTAAAAAAACAATAAGGGTCCATAAGTTAAGAAATATCCAGGTTAGAAAAGACTTTGCGAAATTGGTAGGAAGGAGTTTTAAAACAGTAAAGAACTTAAAGCTGACGATTTTGAAAACGACAGAAAAAATTTAAAGAAACCGTACTAAATGCGTCAAGCAAAATACACGGAACGAAAACGTTTGGAGATGGTAAAATTCTCACCGCATGGTGGATTCAACAAATTAAGCATCAAGTCAAACTGAAGAAAACATATAGAAACTATCTACCTCAAAGAACTCCTGCAGCAAACAAAGCCTATAAAGGATAAAAACAAAAGAAGCTGTACTGTGAGCCAATAGAAGAGCATGGTGAAAAATTTGAATGATATAGGAAACATAACCAAATATTGTTTTACAAAACATTAAAATTCTTTAAAAACGAGAAGGAATAAAAACAAAATTAGATGAAAAATAAACAAGGAAAAAACATTATGGATGATGAGGGAATGCTAAATAGATAGATAGAGTACTTCCAGAAATTGCTAATAACAAACGGTACTGAGCTTTCTACCATCAGAGAAGTACAGAAACTGACAATAAATAAACAGACGACATGGCACGGAGAACCATGGAAGAAGTAGTAGGTGCATTGCAAAAATTAAAATTAGGTAAAGCAGCTGGTTGAGACGAATTAACTCCTAAAATGCTAAAATATATTGGAGAAAGTGGAACAAATGAGCTACATAATTTATATAACATGGCATGGAGTATCAAAGAAATACCATGACAGTGGAGTACAACAATACTTTTGAAAAAACTCCCTTTTATGTGTCGTCTCAAAAGCATGCTCGAAAAGAAGCTAAGAAGTGCTGTGGAAACACAATAATAAGATGTGCAAAATTTGTTTCCGTGTGGGTTTCAGTGTCTAAGACCATTTCTTCACGCTACAGCAGCTGGCGAAGGAAGTAATAAGAAAAGACAAGAAGGTGGTTTTATGCTTCATAGACATGAAAAAAAGTTTTGATACTATACGAAGATGCACTATCTGGAGAAGCATGAAAATAAAAAATGTAAGCAACGAGTTAATAGACCCCATTCAGAGCACACACAAAGCCACTATAAACAGAGTAAGAACAACAAACATGTTATTAAAACCATTTATAACAACAGAGGGAGAAATTTAAGGTTTAACCTGGAAATTTTGAAAGCAGTACTATCGAAATATAAACTGGAACTAAATGTGGAAATAACGAAAGTGATGGTATTAGCAAATAATGACATAGTTGCAAATATGCAAGTGGAACGTGAGAATATTGAACAGGTCAACAGTTTTAAATAACTGGGGAGCTCCATAAATTCTCGGGAAATTTTGGAAGGAAGGTTGAACAGTAAAATAGGAGCTACTAACAAAGTTTTCCAAGCCCTATACAAAAACTTCCATTGAAACCAAACTGACAGTCTATAAAACTATCTACCTACCTGCATTAATTTATGGTAGCGAAAACTGCGTGCTCACTGATACGCAGAAGAGATTACAGACCGCAGAAATGAAATTTATTTAAAAAATCTTAGGCGTCAAGTGAATAGACAAAAGAAATGCGTCCATAAAAAAGTGCCACAAATAATATCATTGAATCAAACCCTAGAAGAACACAAGTTGCGATGGTTTGGCTACATGATAAGAATAAACAACAGGCAACTGCAGAGAACTTGGGAGGCAAAACCGGTCGGGAGAATTAGCAGAGACAGACCAATGCGTACGTGAGAAGATAGTGTGAAGGAAATACTGCAAGTAACAAAAAAATCCTGGAACGAAGCAAAGGAAATGTCGCCAATCCGGACGGCTTTGAGCAACTTCAGTAAAAAGACAAACTCGACAATTGGCATCTACCAAACCTAGACACCGTAGGGTAAAAGAGGACCGTATTTTGTATGTATGCATGTCTAAATTACACTATTCGTAATTTTGCAAGCACAAAGCAGCACACCCTGTATATCTTTCTAGTAATTAGAAATCACAACATTCTGACTAATCGCTCTTGCGGTCGTTCTCATTAGTGAAAAACTAAAAAAACATCTAAAAATTAATCAGGCCTTATTTATAGGGTTAATTATCTGCCTAATTATGCTGAAAATGTCCTTGGCTATAGCAAGAGCGGAAAAGAATAAATGGTTTTTCACACGACTAGATATGTCGAAACTACTAACGCTTACTGTCGTCTCCCTCGCGGTTGTTCATATCCTATCGGACAAAAACGATTTTGCATTTAAGGTAATTTATATTACGTTACTTAATACTGTTAAATACAAGCTATTAATATTAGTTTAAGCAAAGCGGCTACCATGTCACTACAGAGCGAGCCGAAATAGTTCGCTACAATAAACAGTACATGAGGTATGCTTCTGTTACCCCCTTTTAAATACAACAGAACATCTGCAGCAATTAATGTAACACTGGCGCCCAATGTTGACTTTGGATACCGTTTAGAGGTCAGTTTTCTTCTTTAAAATAGAGGAAACTAAACATCAGTAGGTATTTCAAAACTACTTTGCATTCTAGGGGGTTGTACAAGCTTATAAATTTATGAGCAATGAATACCGCCATTTCCCCCTGCGTTTTCAATTAAACGTCTGCGATGCTTTTGACGCAAACGTTGGAGGCATGGCTTCTAATAATAAATGTGGAAACTTCAGTGGATGCCCTATTCAAAAGGTAGATTATAGAAGTAGAAAGAAAAACAGGCATCTGAAGAAAGACTGATTAGTGATCCGTAACCTTTTTCTAGGGTGCCTTCCACGTGTGCAACTGGGCACCAGATGAATCACAGTTTCCACCTTTGGTGCCCACAGGTCGGTACTTGATAGAAGCGCAAATTTTGTATTTAAACAAGGAGGTCTTTTTAGCTCACTTTTATGCGGCAATAACTCGTCCCATTGTGTGAACTTCAGGTTTTATTATTATAGAGTTTATGTTTCTTGCACTATATTAACTGTGTGAAATTGATTTTAAATAAATATGCAAATAACAAACACTGTTCTCCACGAATTATTGAGTTGTTAGGTTGTTAAGTCGAGTCCGATATTTCTAAAACCTTAACAGATTACAAGTAATATTTGTGAATGTCAGATTTGTTTATGTATGTGCATGGTTTTCTTCCCAAAATGAAATGCTAATAAACTGACTAGAGGGTAAATTGGTGTACAGTTTTTCTCGCAATGCTTACACTAGTACACGTGTTCCAAACATACATGGAAGCCGTGCAAAAATGAAGGGTGAATGCTGGTATTCGCATATGCAGTTAATTTACTTTAGGAACAGCGTTTTTTGTGCTTACGGCCTTTTGCGTCAAAATGTGTTTACTGCACTTTAAATTGTGCTAGTACACGATTAACAACACAAAACCCCAGTACTCTCTCGCAATATCGTAATCGCCTACAAGGGATGTCGTTGAACGTGCCCTGAGTTAAATAACTGAATTCGACCATAATCGTCAACCAAGTAATCACTACAGAAAAACTAAAATAACTAGAGTGTGACAACTAATTCTCCGTATCACAAATCAGTAAACTTTTATAGATGTTTCAGCTAATTAGGAAGGCTCTGTTGTGATTCATGTCTATGCTAAAAAATACGTTTCCATCCCATAGATGGCAGCAGTACCCCGTAATAATATACAGGAACTCGATTCTTTTACTATGCCTGCGCGACTTAAGTAGTGTTACTTTTGGCTGAACTCCTACTGAGGTCTGCTAAACTCATCACTAGTCTAAAACGTTACCCATCTCAGAATTTGGTCATAACGCCCAACTTCGATTCTGGTCACAACGCCCAACTTGGTCACATTGCCCAACTTGGTCACAGACCCAACTCAGAATTTGGTCATAATGCCCGATTCTGGTCACAACGCCCAACTTGGTCACATTGCCCAACTTCGATTCTAGTCACAACACCCAACTTGGTCACAACGCCCAATTATGATTTTGGCCACAACGCCCAACTTGGTCACAGACCCCAACTCAGAATTTGGTCATAACGCTCAACTTCGAGTCTGGTCACAACGCTCAACTTGGTCATATTGCCCAACTTCGATTCTGGTCGCAACGGCCAACTTGATCACAGACCGCAACTCAGGATTTGGTCATAACGCCCAACTTTATTCTGGGCACAACGCCCAACTTGGTCACAACGCCCAATTCTGATTTTGGTCACAACGGCCAACTTGGTAACAAACCCCTACTCAGGATTCGGTCATAACGCCCAACTTCGATTCTGGTCACACCGCCCAACTTGGTCACAACGCCCAAGTTTGATTTTGGTCACAACTTCCAACATGATCACAACACCCATTTTTTCGATTTTTCATAGAAGTTTCGAGCTAGATTCAAGTTCATAGCCGAAGACGTGGATGCACCCAAGTAAGTGTGCAAACCTTATACTTCCATATAATATATATCTGGTAATTGAATACTGTTGAATTTTAATTATTTTTATTGCAACATGATGGACGTGGTCGGGTTACAAGCCAATAACGAGATTGAGCACACATACATTATGAAAAATATATTGTATAGTCGAAAGTGTTGAAATTGTTGGAAATATTTAAATTATAGATTTTTTGGAGCGTTTGTCCACTAAGATTCTCTGCAAAGGGCACACACGGGCGGATATGAAATACACCAAACACGAACCATGTTAGTTGTGGTCATTTATTGTTTGTTTTTTAATGGGCACGCTTTGTACGTTTGTCAAACAACTCAGCAGGCCGTGGTTATGGGCAAGGTAAAATGTTAATAAGCCTCAATAATAGTTAACAATGAGTGATTCTAGTGACGCATCGATTAACGGTACTCCGTCAGATATTCTTTAAGCAGCTAATGAAACTTACGACACGTTATTACCTGAAAAATGCTAGAGTAAATGCGAATTTACTTGCAAGACGTTCAATAAGATTCTAAAAATCCATGGTTACTATTTTTCTTTTCTTCGTTGATATGTCGAAGAAAAAATATACTGTACAACTCGAGTCGAATGTTCATATCTACTCTCGTTGGGCAAACTACTAGTACGATACACAT
This sequence comes from Agriotes lineatus, assembly GCA_940337035.1. Classification (NCBI taxonomy): domain Eukaryota; kingdom Metazoa; phylum Arthropoda; class Insecta; order Coleoptera; family Elateridae; genus Agriotes; species Agriotes lineatus. The sequence continues at coordinate 79,390 of CALNHX010004969.1, forward strand.
GGGTAAAGCATCTTTAGTCACTCGCGGTCTAACTCTGCCTCACTCGTGACTAAAGACTAGCGTTACGTACTTGTATCGTAAATTGCTATTAATCACTGGTGAATAAATTGTGATTTTTGTAAATAGAAAAAACATAGGAAATAATACAGTGTACTTTGGTAACTAACTATATCATTGTGTCAAACTGTCAAGTGTCAAGTTTTTTTTGGAAATATAAAGTTCAAATTTTAATTAGAAAAAACCTCAATAATTCTAGAAGTTGGAAATAATCTTTTAGTGTAATATGCAAAATTTATTCTTCCCAACACCTACAAAAAAAGTTTCTTTTAATTACAATTTAAACTTACATATTTACAATACTATCGACTGTCATTTAATTTAATTGCCTTACTTAGTTACTTATCCACCCTTGTCAATAAAGTCTTACTTTAGCAATGAGATTTTAGTATATAATAGTACTATGAGATCAAAATAAAAAAATTATTCTGAATCGGCCTTGATATGTGTTATACGTTTGGCAGTACTGAAGTGTATTGTCACTTTGTCAGTCTATGTCAAATTCGAGACTAAAAAGGTTAGGCTTTGTTTGTTATTTGACACAGACTGACGTAAAACTTAAACTGCAAATCTCGAATTTGACATAGACTGACAATACACTTCAGTACTGCTAAACATATAACACATATCAAGGCCCGTTCAGAATCATTTTTTATATCTCATGGTAGTTTGTATACCAAGGCACTGAAGTTTAGCTTTTTATCACAAATGTGAATTTAGTTGCCGAGGTCCGTAGGGTCAAGGCAAATAAACCACTTGAGAGATAAAACGGAACTTCAGTGCCGAAGGGTGCATTATGTTTTTTTTAAATCGAGAAGTCGTGAAATTGCAACATTTTAACTAACTTTTGTAGGTTATGTTGACGTTTACCTATCGCCCCGCAGCCGGCAAAAAGTCGTAAAACAATGGATGAATTCACTGCCGATTTCTCCTAATTTCATGACGATTCCGACGTTCTTCACTGCGGAATTAAAAACAAAGTAAAATTTTATAGATAGGTGTTGGAAAAGAAAGTATGATTTATCTTATCAGAAATAAGTTGTTTTACGAATTAAAATAAGAACCAGTATTTACAACTATTTGTATTTATTTTTTACATTTACTAACTACTATTTACGATTAATTACAACTACTATTTACATCAAATCAATATACCAAAAAGAATATCAGGAACCATTTAACTGAAGTAGGAATAATTAACACCAATACCAAGCTAAAAAACATAAAAGCACCTGGAAACGATGAAATTTGTAATGAACAATTAAAATATGGTGGGCAACTAGTACTAATACCGAAAACCATAAACTTTTTCAAAAAATAGTAGAACTTATAGAAATACCAATCGACTGGCGTACATCTATAACGGCACCAATATCCAAAAATGAACTCTGCAAATTGATGGTGGATAATGGGCTTTGTATGCGTTAGACAGAATAGAGTAATATGCAATTAACATCTAATATCCGCAGAATCCAGGTATTTTGTTTTTAGGAAACATTGAATCCTGGGATACTAAATTTTAATTCATATATGTCTACTATTTCTGTCTAACTCATTCAGAGCCCATATTCTTGCTCATTTGACTACTTATGTTCACATTATCTACCACCAATCTGTATATAATGAACTATTCACGGGCACCTTAACGCAACGTATAAGGACGACAATACCTTTAAATGAAGAACAACAAGGCTTCAGAAGAAATATATTGATAACTGATTAAATATTTATTAAAATACGGATTACTGAATAGCAATAGAATATAATAGAGATTCCTACATTTGGTTTATTGATCTTCCAAAAGCATTCGACAGAATAAAATTAACCTTCCGTCGGGCGCAATATTTTGACCGCCGAGTTCGGGCGCAATGTGCTTGATAGACACACTTCCAAAAAAACATAATGAACACCTAATTACGTTTAATTATACAACTGCAAGTAGTGGTGAGCATTATTATTAGATAAGTCAAAATAAAAGAAAACACAACAGTTTTTTACTAAGCAACGGAAACCTCCATAAATGTGATCAACTATAGATCAATCTCAAAGAAAAGTACAACACTAAAGCGAGGGATTTTATTTAATAATTATTTATATTGTGATCTAATAATCTATTGATGTTTGAATTGAATTCGTTAAAATCTTACACAGGATATACGGCTGATTACTTACTGAATGGAATTGTCTACAGCTCTACACTATCGTCAATAGTTTTAATAATTTTTGTTTCAAAACTACTCATTACTTTATTTACAATTTGGAAAATAAAAGCTAATTTTTTATTTATCTGGTTTTGTTTGTTGTCTTGGCGGGAGTGTAGTTGGGGCTAGGGCTAGGCGATATATCGATATATCAATAAATATCGATATTATTTCCATATCGATATATCGATATATGGAAATATCGGATATCGATATATCGAATATCGAAATATCGAATATCGATATATCGATATTTATCGAATAACGTTTATCGAATATCGATATTTATCGAATATCAATATATCGATATTTATCGAATATGGATATATCGAAATATCGAATATCCATGTGTATCGAATATAGAAATATCTGATATCGATATTTATCGAATATCGTTACTTATCGCTATCCCCATAATTATTGATATCGCATTATCGATAAATACATATATATCGAGATTTATGGAATAGCTGTCAAATTAGTAGTTCCCACTTGTCTAATCCAACTGTTGTCAGAAACTGGTCACCATGTAAATGTTCAGATTAGTTTACGATAACTTTTTGTATGTATACCGTATACCTTGTTTCTGCGCATGTACAACATTCGCTTAATTTGAAGAGGCATAAATTCAATTTGTTTTAACCCTCGCCCGGCGGAAATAATTTCAGTTACGCGGAGTGCGGAAATGGGTCTCTGGTGACCCGGATCGAATTCAATTTTTTAAAATTAGTTTTAAAGCACCACAATGTCTGTTTTTCTAATACATACTTGCACATGATAATATAATCATAAAATTTTTATTTTTATTGACCTGCAGACTAAAAAATTCTTCATATTCTGCGTTACTTTTATCGCTGCGACTGTACAAAAAATTAAAGTCGTTTTCGTCATCATCACGCATTAGTTCGTCATACAATTGTTGTTCCATAAGGGGAATTTTATTAGGATCCTTTCTTTTTGCCTATTATTTTACATAGTGTTGTTATACTCCAGAAAACAAAAAAAAACAGTGGAGCGCGAAACACGGAAACCGGGTCTCAAGTGGCCCGAGCGGATTATCTCAGGTATACCAAGACATTTTTCCACGAAATTTATTCTACAGCATCTCCATAGCAGCTTCGAGGAATACGCAAACACCCAAAGCAGTAGATTGGAAAACGGTAGAATTATTTAAAAAAAAGGAAAGTTCGGGTCACTTGAGACCCGGTTTCCGCAGTCTGAGGGTTAATAATACTAATAATAATACTTCATGATCTAAAATGATCTACTATGTTATTTTACATATTGACTTATTGTAACCACGCAGAACAAAATTTCACATTCATAAATTGTCGTTTCAAAAAGCGATGTGAATATGGGTGCACTAAAAACGACGTTTCTGTTAACTATTAGGTAATAATCTTTAAAACATTCGAGTGCTGTATAACCATTTTCGAACCTAATTTTTTGCGTTGCCACTATTCATCTAAACTGAATTTGGCTATTCAGAAACTAAAGTTATAATTACGCATTGATTGTGGTGTACAGCTGTAAATACATACACATCTCATGTTACAGTAAAATAAATACCTAATATTTTTTAATGCTTTACTTTTGTAACACATATACATAATTAGCAAGATAGAAATATACTTTAATTATTCACATTTTTTAACACATATTTTAATAAGTGCAATTTATTTTCTTAAAATAATCCAATGCAATATAATAACATTGATAACGATATAAAGTGTATTCGTACTCCGTAGTCCGTATTCCGAATTTAACACGTATTGCATTTTGCAACTTTTAAATAAGCACTTCTTGTAAAGTCCCGACATTTAAAATTATTGTGCAAGTTTGCAGATTTAATTTGCGTGGATAAATCCTTTTCGGGCGTTTTTTGTTTATGCTACACTTTTTTTACATCGGGGAATTCTACATAATATTTGATAGTCAGCACTCAGCAGTAGGGTTGGGTGATATATCGATAAATATCGATATTATTTCCATATCGATATATCGATATATGGAAATATCGGATATCGACATATCGATACACCGATTTATGAAATATCGATATTTATCGATATATCGGTATTTTTAAGATGTTTATCAATATATTAATAAATATCGATATATCGATAAATATCGATATAATTCTGATATCGAATATCGATATGTAAATTTTAATATCGCCCACCCCTAGTTGTGGCTTACATTTCACCTGTGGCCTTCCGGAAGCAAGCTAATCACTTCGCGGTTCTTTTATCGAATTATTGCACACTGCATTTGTTGTTTCCTCGTTGGCGCCTAAATTCCAGATAACCAACTGCACGGCTGGCCCTTTTTATGCTCACTTAGAAATAGTGGGATTATGATATACAAATAAGTACTTTTTATGTTGGTCTCTTTCTTACTTAAACATTCTGTTTGTTTTTGTTCAAGCTATTTCATTGCCGTTATATTTAATTATGGGCCAATCCGTATAATGAATAAAGCTATATACCATGTGTTCAAAGAGAAATTACATAAGGGTTGGTCATGGAAAGCCAAACTAATGTCAACAGCAAGCTGTAGGGACAGCAAACTTTAGAATTTCCATAACAGATTAGATAGCATAGATTAGAATATAAACTTATGATAACAACAATGACAATTAATGAGTTTTAAAGCTTGCTGTTTGCAGTACTTTTAGTTTCCATGGCCAACACTTATGTAATTTATTTTTGAACACACCGTATTATCCACATTATATTCAGGTAATTTAGTTTTTTCGAATTTATTAAATACTTAGAGTAATTTTAATAGTAATAAGTAATAATAAATATATGCAGTATTGGTGATGTGTAACACTAATAAATGTAGTCGTTTACATTAACAATTGAACATTTGATTAACAAAGCATTATAAGATCTAGCATTGAGCAACACCTTCCATAGGTGATTGATTTTACTTGGTACAGTATAAATCTTCTTACCTAATACATTCCGTGACTGATGAACTGCTAACTCACTTTTAAGAAAAAATGTATCATTTGTGTAAATAATCCCACCGTCAAACAGACCCAAACAGCTGAAGATCATAAATTTGAGACTCATTTTAAATGAAAATACCTGTCATAATGTGTGCATTTCAACACGTTTTTTAGTGTTTAAACAATGCTCGTTCATAAAAAGTTATTGTATTGAAAAAATATTCTTCCCTCGCGGGTGGAAGTTGTCACACTAAATAATTTTAAAAATCAAAGGAAACTAATGGTAAAAATGCCTTCACGTTTCTAATAATACTGAAATAATAAAAGGAAACACTTGATAATCTAAATAACATCAATTTTCAAATTAAAAGAAAAACTACCCGCGGTCGAATCGAAAGGCAGCTGTTGCGAATACTATTCAAATGTTTGGAGGAATATTGCAAGCACATTTCCCGTTCCCTACATGCGCCATGGAGTACTCCTAGCGTTGTTGAGTGGAGACTGTCTTAAATAGAATGCAATTTTTGTTGACACCTTTTTCTATTTTCCAGCATTTATCCTGCATCTCTTGAGTATCACTTTCGTCAGCGGTAAAGCCTGAGGTACGTGCAAATTGCTACTTTGATGTATTTCTCAGTTAAAGCAAAACTAAACAAAATTTTATATTTTAAGGTGCTCACCCTGTATATATTTCTCCGAAATTTTCTCGATTTCATTCCAGGTAGACATATAACCAGCATGCACAATATCGTCTTCCTCGTTCCTAGTTGTTGAGTTATACAGCCAACAGACAGACGGAATTGAGACAACCTCTTTTTCGTCATCTAGGGATCCTTCTTCTTTCAGACGAGTGTAGTAAAAATCTCAAATGAATATACAGCAAGCAAAATAAAATGAGCGCTTTCGTATGTTGCAGTATGTTTCTTAGCTAGACATCAACATAATCGATTTTAACAATACTTAGGTTAAGGGTTCAGACAATCCAGAACTATGCTATGTAATAATAATGATATATTTGCTTATAGGTCAGTTTTGAAATTCCAACTTTTATTAGAACCATTATTTTCTGAAAATCAATGAAAATGAAACACGGGGTAGACCACCACACAATCTTCTATTACTGCTTATAAAAATTTAATTTTCCAGTTTTTTCAAAAGTACTTCAAAAAACATTTTTTGAGAAAACTTATCGATGATGACGTAATATATAACATCTTTTTAATAAAGTAAATATATAAAATAAATAAATAAAAAAGTAAATAAATAAAATAAAGTAACGTACTTTTATACTGCTAGGAAAATAATATAAACTTTACTTTACTAGTACTATAAAGAGCTACTTTACTACAGCGAAACTATGTCAATAACAATATCTTATAATACTCGTATATAAAACATTTTATTCTCATTAATTTTTGGCCGTTTTTTATAAAAATTTGGTTTTGCGATTTTTCAAACTTTGTCCTTTTTCCCAAAACACCTTTTAAACAAACGCTGTTGATAATTATACAATATACGATCTTGTTGCAAAAAATGGTATTTTCATATCACAGTTATAAAAAAATTGAGAACATTTTTAAAAATATAATTTTGCCTTTTTTTCAAAATACTTTCTAAACCAAAAGTGATAGCTATTTGTATAATATAGGATCTTGTTTTAAGGAATTGTGTTTTAATCGAACAATTATAAACATTTGAGCACATTTTTCTAAAATTTTAGTTTTGCTCTTTTTAAAAACTATAACTTTCACAAAAAATACAAGGAAAAATTGTAGGTAAAATATGTTTTTATCCAACAATTATAAAACTTTTAAGGATATTTATGCGATTATTTCCTTCATATCCACAATAATGCGTAATCAGTATGGTTTCTGTCAGTTTAATAATGACAAAAAAACAAACTGTGAGTAACGATAATTGTTTTGGCCTTACCTGTTGGCGAAAGTTTTACTTGGTATTTTGCCGGCTGGTAACTATCGGCCTAATTGGGCTAACTCGCTTAGAAGGGTCGGGATTCCAGCTACGCTGAAAAAGAACAACAAAGAAAGGAGAGGGCGCCAGGTCCTCGACGTGGTTTTACTCCTTGTGTCGGACCTCCACAAGGTATAGAAAATTCCTGCAGAACAAACAAAATTAAAGCAACGACCAATCGAAATATCACAGCTTTATTATCATTTGGTGGGTAGGTACTATAGTGCAAATATAAATACAAATATAAGACAATTCGAACAGGCATCAAAATCTATAGATGTATGTAAATATAATATGCATAAATATAGTAAGTAAATGCAGACTAAGTAAAGGTTTCGAGCCGAATATAATTATGTCGCATCAAATTTAAATATAATATTCATAAATATAGTAAGCACGTGCAGAATAAGAAAATCTTTCGAGCCGAATATAAATTTTACCATGCAGAACTATCTGTAAAATTAATTTAGGCCGCGATACGGCGGACAATACAAACACTCTAAAAAGGGGACAAAGTTGCGAAGGGCGTCGCATAGGCAATTAAAAATAAATAGTGGAGGTTGAACCTGTACGGAGCGCGAAGCGGGCTCAAAAGAAAATATGCCAATACAGAGCGATACAAGCCTAACCTGGATAACGTTTAACTACGCAGGTTAGCTCTAAATGACGTTGAAAAGCTACTCAAAGTAATTTCTAAGTGTCGGAGCACCGTACGTTTGCGTGACCACACTAAACAAGTCGATGTCCTTAATATTAAAAATGCATCAGTGTATCCCCATATAATATTAATTATATCTGCTCTTTATGCGGTTTTTACCGACACAAACTAATTAATCAATTCGAGGCGATTCGAAAGTGAAGCAAACGGCTCTCGTAAGGAGGTCATAAACCACAACCAAAGCTACTAGCTTCACGTCACACGGCTGACGTGCAAATGACGGAGTCCGGGGACCGCAAAGAAATGTAAGTACAGATTTAAATTTGAAATAAATAAGTGAAAGACCTAACATACGGTTTGCAGGAGGTTCCGCGGAAGGCAGCGGCTAGCGGGGCCACCCACAACCTGCAGCTCCCGCTCGAGGAGGGTCTCTACCTATGCTGGATATTTGAAAGCGCTAGCAACCCAAGCAGCGACACAACCTGGAGCAAGAGCTCCAAATCGGGGCTCCGGTAGGTCTATCTGACATTAATTACTAAACTGCACAAAATGGCCGCATGAAATTTTGCAACAACCCTAACATAACAATAAATCTAACATAATCAAAAGCATGCACGGGGCAGAACACACAGAGGCACGATTCACCCTAATTTCTAACTATACGAAGCACTGCTGTTCTATTATAAAACTCACCAGGCGCAGTGGGCAATAACTTAAACTAACGTCTTTCCTGCAGGAAGGTACGTCCAAGGCCAACCTTTCCGTTCGCTCCCAGGCAATCTGGCACAGTTGGGGGCCGCAGGGGTGCAAAGGCCACGACGGCAGCTATCGAAGGCGGGGCGAGCTATGGACTCCTTGGGTGACGCCTATTTCCAGGCGTAGACCACGGGAGTTGTAGATTGTACAGGCATTACGTCAATTTCAGGGATCCAGATCGACGGGATGGCTTCCAGCCAAGAGCGACCGAACGGGGAGTGCTTAATCTCCAACAGCTTACCTTTAGTAATAACGGGCAGCCATTAGAAGTGCAAGAATAATGCTGGCCTCAAACGAATCCGCAATTGCGAACGACGTAAGTACAACCAAATCAAATACGAACGTCTTAAAGGGCACATGTGCTTTGTAGGTCCTCCGTCGAATCGAAACGGAGCGAAGCTACACTAATTAGCTCATAAATAAAGCACACAGCCGAGGCACCAGCAGCTTACACCAAATTTAAAATGGGAAAGAGCTAAAACATCCACCAGTTACCAGTTATCAAAACCTTCCAAAATTTTGGGACAGAACATACAAAGAAATCCTAAAGAAATTTGACTGCAATAAAAGATATCCTTATCTAACAACAAAGAAATAGTTTAATAGAAGTGCAATAATGTATGCCTAGCTGCCATACTTAAATATCTGTAGAAATGTAACCAGAATAAATTTAATTTGTAAAATATGGGTAATTATTCGGGTAGTTGCTTACGAAACTGCTTGATAATTATAGGACAGTATTTAAAACTAGGGTACCGCTAACCAAACCTAATCTAAAGCATGCAAACATTCCCAAAAAGCCACCTAATAATACTTAAAGATAAAGATTTAACTAGCGAATGTTTACATATACGGGGCTCGCTCCAAAAGTAAAGTAACAAATCGTCAAAATTTTACCGCGGTTAAATATGTGTCAAAATTTAATCGCTTGTGCATACTTGTAACATGATTATTGAAGGTGTTTCGACAACTTAATTTTATCTATTTATTCAGGAAATAATCACGCCGAACATCCTGCGTGCATGTAAACTAGCCTGAATAAATTTTGACGATTTTCTGAAGAAATAAATCTCGTAAATTTTTCGCCCCAAAATCCCTCGTGCTGCGCACTCGGGATTCTTGTTGAGCGGCAAATTTATTTAACATATTTCTGAGCAAAACATTCTGACAGAAATTGTCAAAATTTGATCGGCTATTTTAATGCACTTGGGATATTACTGAGAATTTAATTGTGCCATCTTGTGAAAAGCTATATTTTCCACAAAAAGCGTTTTAAAAAAAAGCTGTAGTTAATTATATAATATATGTTACTAAAAACAAATTGCTATCAACAATAATTATAAAAATCTACTGGAAACGGAAAAGTACATGACTCTTATTAGACCGAGTTTATCAAATATTCAGTTATAATATCACAATGGCATAGAAAATAATACATTATTTTACTTCCCGACCAACGAGACGTATTCTGTCAAAAATCACGACAGCGCAGATGGAGTGATCTTTTAAGGAATACGTTGAGTTAGTGAGAAGTAATCGGTTATTTTTGATGATCGAGTGATATTCTTTACGATTATGAAATGAATGGAAAATTAATTAAACAAGAAAAAATCGTATTATTTTGTAGTAATATCAAACGTATTAAAATCCCAACAATGTTACTATATATAACAACGATGTCCAAAATCATGGCTCTAGATTGAATATTTTTAATTGTTGGACCCAGCGAAAAACTAAAACGGTTATATCACGTTGTTAAGCGTATAATCGCTGATCTATACAGCGTAACCATGATAAATAGAATTTTTCTATTGGCTTACTATATAATGAATTATATAATCAAAAGTAATACTATAAGTACTTTCATATTATCGAGTTATATGTCGATAACTTGTTGCACAATAATACAAGAGTGTCAGTTTGACAGGTTAAATAGTCCGACCGCGTTAGCGTAGTGAATAAAAAAGCGATAAAAATTCACATATTTATTTTATTAATTATAAAAGCATAATCAAACATATAAAAAGCAAATTAACAAAAACAAATATAGAAAAATCAAATGAATATTAATGAGAGTTTGAAGCTGAGAAACAAGATGATCAATATTGGGGTCAATATCACTAGTACACAGGCGCAAAGTGTTTTCTGTAAGCCGAGTACGATGCTTATTTTTATTATTGTTCATGATTGAAAAAAGCTGTTCACATTTATACGTGCTTCCGAATGTGCAAATTATTTTTGGTGGGAAAACTCTCAGCTGTAGATAGTTTTCTTCGGAAAGGTATGTTCTGTAAAATTCGCTTAGTTCCACATCATCACATTTAGACTTCAAATATCAGTCTTCTTGAAGCTCGATCAACTCCATTTGTAGGTAAAGCGGAGCATCTTCCACATTACACTTACAAGGATTTGCAAAAATATAGAAGGTGCTATCCATATTCTTAAAATCAGTAAACCGATCAGTGAATTGCTATGACAGTAGTTTCAGTTCTTCGGCATAGCGACCGTATTCAACGTTTTCGTGACTGGATAATGTTAAAAAATGAAAACAGTATTTACTTCTCATTTGTGTTTCCCACAAGCAAATTTTGTTTTGAAAAGCTTTAAGATGACTGTACAGCTGATTTACCAATTGCCCCTGTTTTTGAAGCTTCAAATTCAGGTCGCTCTTTCCCTTCTCTTTTCCATAAAATCAGCTATTTCTTTTCTAAAGTCATAAAATCTTTTTAGCATTTTACCTTAGCATTTTACCTTACTTCGCAATAGTATGTCACATCATCCTGTTCTGAAGAGAGTTCATTCAAAAATGCTTTAAACTGGCGATGTTAAAGACCGCGGGATCTAATGAAATTGATGGTATTTACTACCACATCCATAACGTTCTTCAATCGAATGGACTTAGAGCTTAAGTTTTGTTGGTGAATAAGGCAATGCAGAATTATTAAATCACATTCTTGCACATTCATAGCGGTTGCTCTTTACTTCAGAATTCCGATAAACCCTTTTTGTGAACCGACCATTGAAGCTGCACACTCCAACTAATTTGCACCACTGCAAACCATATTGCTCAAAAGTACTTTGCACCTCGGCAAAAATAACTTTTCCACCAGTGGTCCCATGTAGCGGCCGTAAAGCAAGTAATTCCTCTGTCACTCCAATTCTTCATCAACACCTCGTATAAAAATAGCTAACTGGGCTGTGTCGGATAAATCTGTACTCTCATCCAAAGCAATCGAAAATGCTTGAAAACCAGCCAATCTCTCAGTCTCATGTTTTTTTGATATCACTAGGCATCATATCTATACGTCGAACAACAGTACGTCGCGATAAGCTCACTTTCTCAAACTCTTTCTTCTTTTCTGGGCACAAAAGTTTTGCAACATGTACTAGGCACTCTTTAACATACTGTCTCTCATAAAATGACTTTGATGTTTTCGCTAGTTTGGAACTAACTATAAAACTAGCTTTAACAACACTGTCTAGATTTGATCTTTGTGGATGGAACATTTGTTGCTGTTTCCCTAAATCCGTAAAGAGTTTTTAAATGTTATCCTTTCTTAACTGGCCCGCAAGTAAATTATATTGAGCGAAATTCTTTCTGGAGTAATGGCGTTTGATATTGTATTCTTTTAAAACAGAAATTGTTTCATTGCACAACAAACACGTAGGTTTACCACTTTGCATATTCCAAAACAAATGGACTGATGAAAACTGTCCATTTGTTTTGGAATTGACGACATTCTGTGTCCACTTTCCGCTTTTTTAAACCAGACATCTTGATATATTTTTTTCTTATGAGCTGAATTTGCTGGAATATTTCCAGCGTCTTTTCTTATCAGTTGTTAAGAAGTAATGAGTTGACACCCGCAATAGGCAACTAGAATACTCTCGATCGTATGCGAATATGCGATGCAAGCAGTCAGAGCCGACTATTATGACTAACGTTATGAATAACGCTTCAAGGTCATCGGACGGCTTTCCGAATTTTTATCTTTATCTGTTTGTCTCTTTCTAATGACTATTTCCGACTCGATCTGTGGTGTTCCACTGCGTACGCTTAATAATATTTTTTATTTTATATTTATTTTATTATTACTGTTGATTGACAGTAATTACAAATAAACTACGTGTGCTAAATCTTTAATTTTTTTGCGCGTTATTTGATATTTCTGAATCTCTCGCGGGCCGAATTGAAGCTGGTGGAGGGCCGGATCCGGCTCGGGGGCGGTGGGTTGCCCATATGTGGGTTAAATAGCCCGACCGCGTCAGCGGGAGGATTATTCTGTCAAACTGACACGATTTGTTATTGTGCAGGAAGTTTGAGACGTATAACCTGTTCGAAGTACGCATTGTATTCGATTTGATTATTTTTTGAGTAAATTTTAATATTAGAATCAAATAAATATTTTATTGGCAGCTCGATTTGTTTGTATTAACCTAGCTGAAAGTCATATCCATGAAAACAACATCCAGTTGACAAAAGTTATGTATTGTGTCGCCTAGTGAAGTTACTCTAGTATACTCAATTTTGTATAATCGAAATTATACAAGATAACTGCCTTCTGATTGGTTGAGATGGCTACCAAAAAAATAATCACATATAATCTCATAAGAGCATTAATTCTTTCCGGAAATTTTCTTGAGTGCGTTCTAACAAGGTCGTATTAATTTGACCGAGCGGTACGCGAGGGCAAATTAGGACGTTGTTGAATGCACGAAAAATAATTTCCGGATATGAATTAATGCTCGAATGCAGATTCGGTAAGAAAATCGTAACGACACAAACTTTAAAAAGAAGTAAAGTCCACCTACAAAAAATTTCCAAGAAATTTTGTTGTTGTCTTGGATACGGCTCGTAAACTAATTTTTCAATTGGTCATTAATGAATGTCGTACGATTTTCATTGTAATATCCTAAACTACATTAGAAATGCAGATATGTTTTCAAGCCGATCTATTATATCCTATGAGCTGTAGAGAGGATACAGACAGATTCACAGACGGATATTTCCGGAAAAACCTCCAGTTAGAAAATTTTTCTGATTACTATAAAAAGTAAATTATTTTTTTACACCGTATCAACGTGTTATTTAGGTAAGTGTATGAATAAGTTTTCAATCCCATTATGTATATTTATTATATATATAAAGATAGTTCCTCTCACAGCTTGTGTGCTTACATACACAGTAAAACATTTTACTATATATGTAAAGCTCCTATGACCGTTTATAATACATAGTTATAATACCACATTATGTAATCATATATTTGTTCACTGACGTCGAAAATAAATAATGCTTAGTTACAACATTCTTCAATTATACCGATGGGGCCACAATTATATATAACAGCAATGAGATAACATGAACAAGAATATAACAGGTATTGCTTGAGTAAGAAAGAGATAAACATAGTAGCAGGCTTGACGCTAATTTAATTATGACATTTGTCAACTAAACATGCCTACTAAAATATTTTTTTCGTGTGGCCATCTCTTCCTTACTCAAGCATTCTATTTTGTTATTCATGTTATCTCATTACTGTTATATATAATTATGCCCCATCCGTATATATTTTACTAAATAAACACCTTCAAACCAGCACGGTTTCATTCCCTATTGTGAATTTGCGAGGTTGCAATACAAAATACGATGAATTTTGTTAAATCGTGTAGTGGATATAGTTAATTTGCCCACAACGCGTTGTGAGCAGTACGCTTCACACAATGGGCGAAACAATGCGAATAAATTTACCCACAACGCGTTCTAAGCGTATTGCAAGGTCCACAACGCGTTGTGGGTATATTTTTCAGCATGCTTGTCTATGGTATCATTGTGCACTTGCAATTGCTCATTACTTATCCTGCTCACCTAATACCCAGACACATGTTAATAATTTAAGTGTTTAAGGTTGCTGTGTGTTACATTAATGAAATAGCTTGAGTAACTCTTGTTCGTTGCGATTTCACCCAACATATCTTCAATTATTTTGAACTGTAATTTAGTGGAAACAATATAATTGGCTGTATTTGTAGCTTTTGCATGTAACGCTAGCCAGAATCACTTTTATTAATAGCAAAAAATTTGTGCGACAAATCTCTTTGAAATCTGTTTGAGATCGTAGCGAATTTGGTTACGCAAACCTTAGTGAGCGTAAGAGTTTTCATAAGCTAATGGACTTATCGGTTGCATCAAAAGACTCTTTGTCTCCCCGCCCCCCGCCCTAATAATTTGAATGCCCCTGCTAATTATAGAAAAGATTCGCCCATATAGCCTAAACATGTGTTTGGTACGATTTAAAGCTGATTAAAATAAGTGGGTCTGTATAGTTTGGTACTTGATTTTTTTTCGAACTTCAAATAAGTAAATAAAAATTTCTATTATAACAATTTTTAGGACATAGACAAAACATAAACAAGAATCAATTTCGACTCAAGGACAGGACATCAACTTTGGAATAATGATTTGCGTTAATTCCTAGACAAAAGCTCTTAGTTTACTCAAACAACTCTGAATTTTAATATATTATTCATGCAAGCGATTGGTTTTTTAAAGCATTTATTTTGTTGGAATAAAGTGTTCACTAGCTTACAATTAAAAAACATCTTTATTATCGTCCACAAGATCATTAGTTTCAAGAGCGACGGAGCTTACAACAATGGTTTCGAAAACTAAATATCTATTTCAGATAAGTCTTATTCGACTATAAACCATTTATTCGCTTCTTTCGTTTAATTGCACTTTTTCCTTTCACTGTGCAGAGAAACAGTTCTGGATTGTTCCTCCAAGTATCCCACTGTTGGGTTTCTATTCCTGCGTTTGGGGACTTACATGGAGTACGTAAATAGCTGCATGTTGAAGGTTTTAAAACCACAATTTATTGTAGTTGGTTTGCCTTACTACTGGCTTATTAATGACATGTTTGATGAAATGGGATCGATGAAGCCTCAGGCATCCAAAGGCTCGTAATGCTTTCTAGTTTAACCACGTATATCCTAGTTTTATTTTTTGGAGTATTTGTCACCCCTAGTAGATTCGCGGATTTTTATGCATATATAAAGTGCACTAACCAGTAAGTGCCAGTTTTAACGCTATATTGCAGTTTAAGCTATTGACCTGAGATTTTGTAAAGTTGGCTATTAGGTAAATTTAAAAAGTTGGTTGTTTAATGTTAATAAAACTTAAATGAAACGCTTGCTAAAAAGAGCAGTAGAGTGTTAACTACAGAATAAAAAGTAGATGAATATTTTAAGTACGTGTAACAGTTCGGGCTTGCTGAGAGAAGCGACGAAAAAACAAACGAAAAGGAATGAACAAGCAACAATGACGCTGGATATGGCTGACATTTTGAATACAGCTACACTAAATATTAGCAATTTTTTAAAATGAAAGCAAAATTATAGAATGAAATAGTAGTATGAGCACATCTTATAACTTCTAAAAATGAGATGTCTGTAACGATGAAGATTATTTGACTGACATTTGGTACGTTTATGCATATTGATTTAATGAGTCTCGAAAGTTAGTATGTATACATGAAGCACCACTGTTCTGTCCTTTAGAGCGGATAGTGCCTATCAGAGAATTAATTACTTATTTTTACTAAACATCCATTAACACCAAGTTTTTTGCGTTAGATGACCTCAATGTTCAAACGGTGTTCAGGCGTGGAGCTTATAGTGGACTGTATGATTTATAATTTGGACAATTACAGGAAACGTCTTAGGGGTGCAGGAATTAAGAAGGGGTGCAAATCAACGGTCTTGTGCAGTCTCACACAAGATGATTTAGTAGGCTTTGTTCCGTTGGAGCAGAGGTTCGTGAATACAGAAACAGATGTCAGACTGTATTGATTATTGACTAGAAATTTCCTATTTCTATACATAAAACTATGACGTAAATTACAAAGGTTCACTTTATTTGCCCTAGTTCAACTCGCAGTTTCACTTGCGTGTTTAAGTTCATAACAAACAGTGATAGCGAGTTTGCATAATTACAGTTTGTTCACCGGGTCATTCGAGCAATGCTGACAGGAATACTGACTTTGTTATGCATTTCCGCATGTAACAGTTAGCTTACGAAATGTATGCATATTTAATTTAAAAGTTAAATTCAGTAAGGTTCCTGAACAAACGGCTAGCTCAATAATATCATAGAGTAAATAATGGGCATAACGAGGAACTAAATTAGGGTTTCGTAATTTGCTAATTAGTTAGCGCAGCGATCAGTCAATGAATAAGGGCGTCAGGGTCAATAACTGATCAGGTCATGCTTCGTGAATCACGCGGGGCGAGTGAGCTACGAGGAAACTGTAGGCAATAACCAATGCCCAAATAACAAAAAACAATAGCATCAATGAGTAAGAAATAATAATTTGTTTATTCACAATGACATCCAAATAATATCCAACAGTAGAGAACGCATAACGTACGGGTGACACGAAGAACATCAGCACAATGTAAAAGTTGTAGTCCACGCTATCAGCTAAGGTAAGCAGCACATAATTTAAAATTTTCACTGGGCCTGCATATGCATAATGGGCCGAGAAGGAAAAGTTGTTTATACAATGTTTAACATAAAATTTAAGTGCACGAACAGCACACATCAATGTTTAAAAAACTATTTAGCTGATTCCGCACGGAATCGATCCAGCGAAAGTATTCGAGGTCCTGCGAGAAGGATTGTCATTAAAGATCCAACAAAGCTACGGATTAATTCGCTTTACTCGTAATGTTATCGAGCGCGGTGATTTCACACAAGCATTAGTTATTTTATCGGAAAAATTTCAAGGTTAACCTTCGCTATCATCGAGACCGTCTGCTGCTCTTACTACAATGATAATGTTACATAGCATGAAAGATTTGCGCAGCGCGCAATAAGGCAATTGCCAACAGTAACCAATGAATAATCACCTGTCAGCAACAACATCTATCAGAGCACATAAAAAGTCCACGTTGACCGATTTTCACTGACGATCGTAAATAGGGGAGGTCAGAAATTTCTAGCCGGACCGTGTGAAACACGTTCGCTAGCAGAGAAAACAAAAAAATTTGAGGGCCGACACACGTAGATAGCTCGAACAGCAAGTTTGAAGGCTTAGAGAAAAATTAAGAAGCCGCTGGGAGTCAGTGTACAGCTAAGAGAGTTACGTAACAAAAGACGATTACAGAAGAAAAAGAAAAACACAGAAAGAAAAAGGGGAAAAAATCCTGAAACAAATTCAAGTGGGCGTTAGCCCATTGCGAAGCTAATCGCGAAAATAGCTGATGTTCAGGTATCAAGCTGGGATTATCTCTTAACCTCTTTATAGAATATCAAGAAAACAGCAAAGTAACTTTTATTCTTTTCCAAACTATTTCCTCAAAGCTCTATTTCGAAAATTGTTAGAATTAGCTAGGTATGTTTTATATACATATAATCGTAATTGCATTACGTTAATTTTAGGTCGATGCCATAATAGACACTTCCTACAAGAAGATCGAAAAATATAAGTTACTTCTGCTTTTGGCAACTTATTTAAGCATGGCGGGTTTATTTATTTTTTATAGCTTCTTTACCACATATGTCAACATGAAATCGGAAGTGGGACTACAGACGTTGCAAAATTATACTGGCATGTGTATTTTAACCCTTCAAACCATAGGAGTGGAAATTATGGCAGCATTAATTCTGAGCAGCTTGGAGCTCCGGATTAAACAATTGAACAGTCTTCTTGCAATGAAGGTATTTCAAATAAGAAACGAATTTGAAGCACAAAATAGAATTCCCTTTAGGCTCAGAGAAAAAGACAAAACCAAAACAAAAAGTGTTACATCAAACATAAAGTTGTCAAAATTTAGTAAAGCTAAATGGTCGAAATCCTACAAAAGTAGAGAATACATGATAGAAAAAACCAATTTATCAGTACTGAAGTCTACAGCAACAAACAAAAGTGTTTCCATTTCCGGTCTCAGCACAGCTTACTTGAAAATTATGGATGCAGCCGAAAATATCGAACGCTGTTTAGGACCAACTGCACTGGTATTATATCACTTACCAGTCTAAATAGTTTCATCCGCATCTCTGTGTTATAGATAGATATGCTGTTGGCATTTTGTGCAATGACTATGATCTCATATTTTTTGGGTTTAACAATAACTAACCATGGGGAGAACGGTATGCGGTTGGTGGAAAGAATTTTTTTGTTCAGTATTAACTTGATGCGATTGTTGGTCATTACGGAACCGTCTTATGCCAACTTGATTGAAGTAAGGTTGCAACTAATACAAGCATAGAAAGTCACAACGTTTTTAAATATTTAGGTTCAAGCTACAAGACGTTGGGTAAGCCATTTACAGTCCTATAACATTGATGGAGAATACAGAACACAGGTTTAATTGCGCCATAAGGATAATTTGACATAATGAAGCTCTTTTGCCCTTTAGGTTAAAAGGTTCGCGATAATTCTGGGCTTGCGCCCTTTAAAATTCCAACCTTGTGGAGTATTAACGGTGAACCGAGGTCTCCTTATTTCTGTAAGTACGATTTTATCTGAGCCTAAAACAATAGCTTTGCAGATTGTTTGCAGATGGTGAGCGGCATTACAACTATGTTGCTTTTTATTATTCAAGAAGAAACTGCAGACTCAGTTTAACAGTCTTATTTCTTGGCTTTGTCCATCTATATGGCTGCTTAAAGCAAAGAACATTTAGTAGCTACCAATGTAATAAATTGTGCATATAATATTTCCATCTGTTTTGTGATACAATAATAAGTTGGTGGTAGTTCCTGCACATTATACCAAAATAAATACAATATCGTTAATGAGGAAGGAAAAGAAGCCGCGTGGCGCAGTCGGATAAGCGCCAGGCTTGCATTAAGCAAGTCCTTGGTTCGAATCCCGCGAGGGTCGGAATTTTTCCGTGGCCATGGCGATGAGAATCGGGCTCGTTGAGACCATTTACAGTTGGGCACCAAATTAACTGTGCTCTACTCCGAACTACAGAGCTAAGAGATAGAGTAACAAGGTCAACACATCACCAAGACACACACCTCACACAATGGTTGCTGCGCAAGCACCAAAGGCACGCTCCAACTCTGTATCCCGAATCCGGGAGAAGTTGAGCATTGTACCGCCAGATGCCAGCGCATAAAGCACCAGTCTCTACACCGCAAGGTAAATGAGGTTACAGACAATACATACATAATGAGGAAGGAAGGTGTTCACATTTTGGGGCTATAGTTTATTTATTCGCTTGGCAAGACTAATTTATTTAATGCTATATGCTAAAGCCGTTTTATTCGGGAAAGACGGTAGATCAATGGAAAATAAATAAATCAAAATTTTATCGCAACCATAGATGCAATCAAAATTTGTCGAGAGCGTCACATGTCTGAAAAATGCGTTTGTTTTTCCGGTTTTTCAACAAGAGAAACTTCGATTCTGAAACAATCCCACATAAACAATGTTCAAGCATGTGAATTATGAGTCTCCAGATCATGAAGGATTCATGGGCTGTGACACGAACACATACATTTTCAATTAAATGAACATAAGTAACAGACCTCTGAGCAGAGTTAAAAAGACGTACATTTATCGTTGTTGTCACTTGGTCAGCCGAAAAAGCACTCCCGTTAATCTTGTTGTCGAAAGAATCAAGAAACAGGTCAGCTACAAACGTTGACACGCAGGACACGCAAGACGCCTGGAGGAAATTGTTCAGCTGTGCGCCCATATGTATACGGATTAAATATTGTTGAGGAGAAAGACTACTGTTGCAAAACATTTATGTTTATTGCAATTGGTATATACTCTAATACAAACAGCATAGCTCCTTGTACTTGCTTGAAAATTTCCGCTTCCGCTATCATTTGAAAGCACGCGGTAGAAGGGACCGCATAATCCCGTCGAACTTCTTCTTGGGCGAAGATTTTAGGCGCGGGGCAGACAGTAGTTGGCTAGATATAGTCGAGCAGAGGTTGCGCGTGGTATGTTATCTGTTTCGTGAATGTAGCCTTTGCTAAGTCCCCTGCCAAGTTTATTTACTGACTTTCCACGATTAGGTCTACTAATCTGAACTACATCACTCTATCGTTTCGCAACCCACTTGCATGCCGATGAAACTTGCATGGGTCAATTATCTCGAATTTCGTTACGTATGTATTTTAGCACGCCAGTTGTACGAGGTAAAATAAGTATTGGGGCATATTCCAGTAAGCAGTGCAGTAGCGCCTTTAGTGTACTGCGTCAGTGCATTCATTTTATTTTCCTGTGTGGAATTTATCTTCAGGAAAACACATGTAAAGGTTTTGCGTATCCCGAGAGGCAGGTAGCAATTCTTTAACCAATTTTTTGAAACTCTTGATTGCGGTAAAACCTGTAAAGCTAACCCACTTAAACATGAATTTATGAATGCGATCTTAATAGTCTTTCAATTTACTGTGTTATTATATTCTTTAGTACTTGTCTCAAAATTTCAGAAAATTCTGAAGCCTCTAGTGTTAAAAATATACCGATGGGGCCACAATTATATATAACAGCAATAAGATAACATGAACAAGAAGATAACACGTATTGCTTGAGTAAGAAAGAGATAAACATAGTAGCAAATATTCGAAAAGGCTGGACTCTTAATTTAATTATGACATTTGTCAACTAAACATGCCTACTAATATAATTTTTTTGTATGGCCATCTTTTTCTTACTCAGGCATTCTATTTGCTTGTTCATGTTATCTCATTGCTGTTATATATAATTATGGCCCCATCAGTATTTAAAAGTAAACCTTATATGCGCCAGTGTACCAAAAAAAGTGTGTCAATTAAACCAGTTGAAAAGCACTACTATTTTTATTTTAAGGATTTTGGTGTGTGCACCCGTGAAAACCAACAAAAGCTAATTACCTAGCACAAATTGTAAGCAAATCTTTTGATGATTCCCGGACACCGTGGAAGTTATGTGCCACCAAGCAGGTGGACCATCATCGTAACTCAAAATCTTCAGCACAGGGCGTTTCTGACAGATGCAGATTCAAAACTGAATAACAAGTTCTACCAGCAGTGGCGTGTGTTTGAATAGTGGAGTAGTACAGGGTAGGCAAAATATGTTTTCTTTGTCATTCAATTATTTCGCGGAATTATTTGTTGTCAAAAATTACTAATGACCCCTTTCAAGACTCAAAATTAATAGTAATTAACGTAAGTGGTCAGTGTCTCGATTTTTTTCGTAAGATCCTATGAACTCAAAAAATTAATATACAATTGTTTGTGATTAAAGAATTGAAATAATTGTTTAAATAAAAACCCGGATTCATTGCCACAAGAAGTGAAAAAGGACTACCTCACTCTCTCTTTCTACGGTAACTTGTAAGTTTGCTAAATTGTGGTTAAAAAATTTAAAAAGTTTGTGATTTTGGGTTTTATAGCCCCATTTTTATCACGCCTTCCGCATACAAAAACGGAGGACTGCATTATACAAGGTGATTCAAAAACATGGTCTGAAAATTATAAAGGACGTTGAAACATAAAATTTTTACATATAAACGTTTTCTTTTAATTTCGTCTCTGCTGAGTTACTCCCTATTAAATAGGAGAGGAGTTAAAATTAGTTTTTTTATTTTACTGAAAACTGAATAGAGTATTAACAATAAAATTTATAACATTTTAATATGAAGCAATTGTATTTATTTAAGATAAATCTGTATCTGTCATATTTAATAACCTTTCTTTAAATACTTGTAAATTAATTATTAGTATTCAATTTTATACTAGTTATACTGTTTGTTGACATAAGTTCTATATGCAATTATTTAATTATTAAGGTTTCATTTACTAAATTATTGTTTGTTTTATAAAATTTGCTAAATGTTAATAATTCTGCTACTTTAAGTGGCCGATAAAATCTTATTATAACTGGTTTTATCTTCAGTTCTGTTATTTATCTATTTGAAGTTTATGTACACTTACGTGGCAATGTCTTCTTTCTTCGAGCTCGACTTATCTTCTATTGTTCCCAATCCAATTGAATTCTGCATCAGCTATATCCTGTTCCTTCTCGTTCTGTAGTCAGCAATCCTTTTAGACCAGGCTATATGCACGCACTCAGTCTTTCTAGATTTTACACTAACTGTCTTTTTTATTGCAGTATTTATTTGTATGACAATAATTAATTGTACATACCAGTATTATTTATTGTAAAATTTAATATTTAATTCAGTTTTAAAATTAGACTTGTGTCAATTGAATTAAGAAATTTTACACCCCTTTTGTTCTTGTTAATTTTTAAAATAGCCACCATATTCTTATTTTTATCGTTATGACATTTGTAATTGTCATCAATCATATTTTTTAGGTTAACAGTTCTTAATTGTGTCTGTCTTCAATTATATCATGATATTAACCCTTTTATACAACAAATATGTAAGAAATAAACTTTTGTTTAATTTTTTATGGTAATATATACTCCTTTCAGATAAAGCCTGACTAACAGAAAAAACCTTCAATTCATTTGAATTGCAATGGCAACCACAAATGGACTATTTGCTAATGCCTTGCTAATACTATTGTAGAAAATGGAAATTCTAATGATAAAACCGAGTTATTCCAATCAATATCGGTTTATGTGCATTATCATTAAGCTGATTGTTTATTACTTTATTTTTAAAATGCTTTGTCATTTTAAGACCATATGAATATGTTAATACAATATAATATAACATATACAGGGAGTTTCAGAACTGCTTCCCCAGAGAGAAATGGGGGTACTTGGGCAAATGTATCAATCGGTATTTTGAAGGAAAAAGGTCCTATCTCAACGACAACCGAGAAAAGATGGTAAAGTTAACCAATCAGGGCTTAGCACCATCAAGGTAGGATGAACAAAATTTTGCGTTTTGCGATTATTCGTTTTATTAAAATCTCCTATCCATGCATCTGGTCTACCGTATTTGTTTCAAATCAAACATTACCTATATCAGTTTCACGTTTGTTCGTTTATTTTGCTACACAATCTTATTCAAGTGTACCATGTGACATGTATTCTTCCTCTGAGTGCATCGATATGATTATTACTTTTGAAGAATGTGCGGGAAATGCGCGCGAAGCCGCAAGGCTGTATCGTGAGCACTTTCCGGGAAGAGCAAATCATCCCGATCATAAAACAATCTTCAATTTGATCGCTCGCAGTAGGGAAACGGAACAGATACAACCAGTTCGAAAGGAAGTTGGTGGTACTCCAAGAAATGCGAGGACTGTTGAGAATGAGGAAACCGTGTTGGGTGCCTTTGAAAAGGAAGGTACTCGGCAGCCTATAAATTCAGAGGTAGATTTGAGTGTTCGAATTCAAGAAGCTGTTGGGTCAGCTACTGCCGTAATGATTACTAATTCTACAAGAAATTTGTTACGTAGAGCACAATTATGCACACAAATTAATAATGGTCATTTCGAACACCTGCTTTAATATCGCTGATTTAAATAAATTGTTCTTCTTAGAACCGCTATTTGCCGTTTTATTTCGAAATAATTAAGTCAAATAATAAACTTTTACGATTATCAAGTCTCACAATGTCGATGACAAATAAACGTCAACGAAATTTAGAACACGTCAAAATTACAGTTGGTACTTTGATTTTTGCGAAGTCAGTATTTATTTTTGCTGCCTAGCAACGTATCGGATTTTCAGTAATACCTGAGCACCGAGCTTCTTGGATTGGTGGAATTAAAAACTTTATATTTCAGTTATTTGGGGTAGTAGAAAATTTTTTTTTTGCTTTCTTGCAGCCTCTTTTGCTGTCGGCACATGGTTATTTTCTATAGGGAGGCAGTTCTGGGACACCCTGTATAATATAATATATGTTATAATAACGGCAAATAAAAATGCATTTAACACAGTTTTCAATAACTTCAATAATGTACCCAATCAATAAATTTTCATAACATAACATTTAAAACAGACCTAATGAAGAAATCAATACCAATTGGTATCGCATAAATGTTAAAACAAACAGATATCTAAACCTCAATTCAAGCACAACTATAAAATATAAAAATAGATTAATAGACAGATATACAGTGTGTCCGCGTATTGAGTTCACATAAGGTGTAAATGAGAAAAAAAAATTGAGTTAGATATTAATAGTAATCGCTCCTGATTGTTTTCAAACCAAGATTTTGAGAAAATCAATCAAATTAATTAATATGCAGGGTGTTTTTAGAATCGATTTTTAAGAAATGTCCGAGAGTAAACTACCTTTATTACAAGAGATAACAAAAAAAAGTATTATGAAAAGTTATTTAGAATTAAGAGTAATGGCAGACCTTCAATATTCAGACAAATCGGCCTACTTTGATTTTTTTAAAATATTTTTTGGTTTTTTATACCAACATACCTCGATCTGTAACACATGTCAACCTCAGGGAAAAACATATTCATATCTCTCTTAATGCATAAATATCTATTAAATCTTGTTTAGAAAATTTTAAATATCTCCACATAACTTCGAGAAGCACGAGGTAAGTAATAACATGTTGTTTGCGGACCTGAACAAAAATAAATATTTCTCGCGAGATACAAATTCAGTAGTTCGTAACGATATGTCTAAAATATGTAGTGATTATAACTTATATAGGGAATCTGTGTTGACGGCTGAAAAAAGTTCTATAAGCGAAAATTCAAGAACCCCATCGTGGATACGTAGTAACACCGAGAGGGTGGAGAAGGAGGAGGAGAAGGACAGTGAAGACGTCGTCGACGAGTACGGCGCAGTTATAGTTGGAAAATCGTAACAAAATTATCGCCTTTATGTAGTGCATATCAACAAAGCGATCTGTTGAATAATACACAGTACCGACTCGAGAGACATGCAACGGACCAACCCTGGTGTTGTGAGCCTTATACAAATGTAATAGAAGTAGCACTGTGTCCTGCCTATGACTTTCAACCATTTGTAAAGATAAGATGTGTAAGAAACAATAGTCAGGAGGTGATAATTTTGTCCGGTAAAGATTGGGAAGTTTTGCACTCGTCTAAAGTGGAACTGATTCCTCGAAAGTTTTCCGATGGTTTGTCAGGTCATTTTGTATTTTAATTAGCCACCTAGGCTTTAGGGCAGCGTGCCCGTATGCTAAACCCTTCTAGTTACTTATTTGGCTTCACCGCCTAATTCCATAATAATGACTTTGCACATATTTGGCCTCAAGCGCAGTATTTCTCGTCATCCGGGGCACCCCTTTGTTGGTACTTTGACAATCGGGTGTTAACGCTCGCAGGATTTCCGAACCTTCTAGAATTTACGCTGTTGGTGTGACTGCGAGGCCTCGCGCTCTCTTAGTCACCGGCACTTATTTGTTTTATTGGGCGCCTCGCCATTGGCTGTCTTTGTCACCGGCACTTATTTGTTTCATCTTATCGCATCACGATTGGCTGCCGAGATATAGTCACGTGGGGACGCGACCGATGTGTCATGTTGCAGCGTTTCCCTCTTGGCAGTTGATCGCAGCCCGTTGCAGAAAGCGTTCGTTTGGTGGTTGTGTGATCCAGGCGGCGTCCTTTGGCCTCTTAGGTACCCGAGGACGCCTGCCGCTGTTGATTAATATTGTTGCCGTGGAGGCCCTATTTGGTGTTTCCCGTTTCGAGGTGTTGCAGCGAGCGCTGCGAGAATTGTTTCACCTTCGAGAGGTGTTGTGGCGGGGAGCATTAAGTCCCGTGTGCGAGTTGTTTTGGAACGCCGCGAGCGACCCCGTCACGTCTCTTGTGCCTACAGGCACTGTCGTCATATTTGCCCGCATTCCCAAATTACAGACTGTCTATTTTACAAGGGCTGGCGTTACTGTATGTTGCATAAGGCGTCGCGCCCACATGCTGCGCATTCATTTCGAATTTTAGACTGTATCTTTGCACTGGCTTGCGCCTAGTTCTATTTTGTGTATTCTGTACATCTGTCGCTAGGTTTAGAACGTGCGCCAGCTGGTGTTTTCTTAGATATAATATATATATATAGGGCGACGCATTCCGCTGCCCCATTGTAACCCGTGATTCAATATATGACTTGTTAATTAAGGGAACTATTGTTTTGTTTCGACTTGTGCATGTTCTGTTTCAGATAAGCGCCCCCCTTCAGTGTAATGATTATTGTGCGACGGGACGAGGGAGCCTTGAGCGTACAGGTGGGTGAGACAACTGCGTAGTCGCGGCCGGATGGCACCTAATTACAATCTTTGCATAAAGCAATCCCGAAATTGTTATTTGAACTTGCAACTCTTGAGTAATCCTATCGATGGATTATCGTGAATACTTCGCCCCCGTCTAACCGCCCAGGCCCGGTTATTCGGGTTAAGACAGGCTTGGTGGCGCCCTCTTTATTTTACCGTTATTTACCGACCCTCTGACCGTTACCCTTAGGTAATCTCGTTAAGAACCCGCCCAACTCCACTGAAAGTCTAGCCGGCGTATCTTGTTGCGGCTGGGTAGCGGCCTAGGAGATATTTCTTCCCGATTTCGTCAGTTACGGCCCGCGCCGGCCGTTTCGTTATTGTATTAACAGCACTACAGGCAACTTTGGCCTATGGCTTCAACTCTTTTCCTCCATAGTTTCCTATCTTGGATCTCTATTTTCCATTTTCTTAGCTCGCCACCCTGTAGATCCTCTTCTATTTGTCTCTTCCATTTTTTTTCGGCCTTCCTATCTTCTGTCTACCTTCTGGTTCTTGTTCGTGTGCCCTCCGACTCGGTTCTTCTTTCCTTCTCCTCATCACATGTCCGAACCATCTTAATCTATTGTGTCTTAGTACTACGGCAATGTTAGCTTCTTTAAATTGTTCCTGTACTTCTTTGTGGGTTCTCCTGCGCCATGTTTGGTCGTCCTTTATGCCTCCAAAAATTCTTAGAAGTATTTTTCTTTCCCATGCCATTAGACTGTTTTCTACTGCTTTTGTTAACACCCACGTTTCACTACCATATACTAGTATGGGTTTAATCACTGTATTATATATACGTATTTTCGCTGCTCTTGGTACACTTTTGTTAGTTAATAAATAGTATAAGGCACCTGCTCACTTCGATGCTTTCAACATTCTTATTTGGATTTCAGTTTCTTGTTTTCCTTCACTATTTATTTCGACTCCTAAGTATGTCAGGCTGTTTGTTAATTTGAAGGTCAGTTTTCCGTTAGTTGTTTTTATTTGTAGTTCATGACTTTCGTTTTGTTTTGTGTTGCCCATTATCATGTAGTTCGATTTCTTTAATTAATTTCCAGTCCTGCTTCTTGGGCTTTTCTTTCGAAACTCTTCACCAAACCTATAAGTTGTTGTTTTGTTCTAGACATTATGACTATATCGTCAGCAAATGCTAGTATTTGGAAGGGACCACTTAAAATTTCTGTGGATGCATTAATTTTTGCTCTCCTGATAATATATTCTAAAACACAGATTGAGAAAGTTATATATTTAACTGACATGCATAGCATAGTTTTAACGCCCAAAGAATTCGACATGGTTTTTCAACTGGCATCGTTAGTGGCATTTCGACCGGAAGCGTGCAATAGAATAAATACATCAAAGAGTTATTCGGCTATGGTAAAAATGGTAGCGAATGTAATGAATGAGACGCGCTTTATCGATCCATGGTTTATGGTCTCTCACTACTGTGAAATAGATGCCACGCAAGAGTGTTTAATTTTGAGGGAACTGATGCAACTTTATAAAGACAATTTTATAGAGGATGTGAATAAGGCGCGCTAAAATCGCATAAGGTTTTTTATGAAAAAATTTATTGTAGTAATTCGTATCATATGTGTTATTATATTTGTTTGTTTTTATTGGGGTTTTGGTGTGCTGGTGGCGATGGAAGTGGGGGATAAGTTCTTCTTTTTCTTCGTTCTCTTTTGCCTAGGATTTCTCCTTCTGTTTGGCTTGGCCTTTTTATTCTACTGATGATGATATCCAGCTCTCTGCCCACGATTTGGGAGGTCGTCCAGGCAGTCTGCTTCCAGGTGGATTACGCTATTACAAATTTTTGCAAGCTGGTTATCTTGCATTCTTTCTACATGGTAGTTCCATTCTTTCTTCCTGGTTTTTATTCATTTCACTACATCTTGCATACCGCAGTTTTGTCTTATCTCTTCACTTCTATTTCTATCCCTCAGCGTAACTCCTACCGTTCTTCTTAGGATTTTCATTTCCACGCTTCTTTGTTTTTGCTTTGTCTTTTTGGTTTCCGCTCGAGTCTCAGTTGCATAGGTAAGTATGGGTTTTACTATGACTTTGTAGATTTTCATCTTGCTGTCTAGGTTCATATATTTATTATTCCATACTGTATCATTTAGCCGGCCTGTTGTTTGTAATGCTTTTGTTGTTTGTTTTTGTACTTCAGCTATTAGATTTCTGTTTCTTGTTATTTCTGCACCTAGGTAGTCGAACTCCGTAACCTGCTCGATGATTTTTCCATCTATCTTTAATTTACATCTGACTGGCTCTTTACTTATGACCATTGACTTAGTTTTCTGTGTAGAGATCTTCATGTTATAATGTTTACTGGTGACGTTAAATTGTTGTAGTAGTCTCTGCAGGTTGTCTTCACTTTTGGCTATTAGAACCGCATCGTCTACATAGCAGATTATGTTTGTGTTGTTATTGCCTAGTCTGAATCCTTCTTTGTGTCTGCGTCAATAAGCTTGTCCATTATTAAATTAAACAGGATCGGGCTGAGAGAGTCCCCTTGTCTTATTCATGTAACTATTTTTATTGGTTTTGTGAGCCCTTTAGGCGCAATTAAAGGAGTTGTACTGTTTGTATTAAAGTCTTCGATAACTTTGATGATCTGTAGTGGTACATTTCTCTGCCGTAGAATATGAATTACATCTTCTTTCTTGACGCGGTCAACTGCCTTTGTGAAATCGACAAAACATAGATATAGCGGGTCATTAAATTCGATTGATTTTTCCACAAGCTGTTTGAGGATAAATACGGCATCTGTTGTGCTCCTATTTCGCCTGAATCCTCCGCTATGTCCATTATCTGTAGAAATTCGTTTTTGATTAATGTAGTGAATGCTTTAGATACGACATTTAATAGAGCTATTCCACGGTAGTTGCCGGGTATTTTTTTTACTACCTTTCTTAAACGCAGGTATAGTTAGACTTTCTTTCCATTCTTGCTAAGTTGGATAAGTTAATGTGTATAAATACTAGTATTTGTAGGATATGTCTCACTAAATGTTGGTTTATGGGTACAGTTTGCCCAACACCCTTATTAACAAATTACCTGTAGAATTGCATGTGCCAGGTGGTTATTTATATTGTAGTCCAGGAACACGTTTAACCAAAAGATTACAACGAGGTGATCCTGGTATAAATCCTCTGGATAAAGTTTGTAAAGTGCATGATATTACATATGCGACAAATAAAGATCTAGAAGGTAGACATCGCACCGATAAGGCATTGGAAGAGGCAGCCTGGAGTAGAGTAAAATCAACGGACGCTACTACTGGTGAGAACATTGCAGCGTGGGCGGTGACAACTGCAATAAAGGTAAAACAAAAGCTAGGTGGTGAAATGATGACGATGACTCGATGAGGAGAGAAATAAAAAGCTATTGCAGGCAAAGGTTTCTTCAGAAAGTTAACGAGCCTAATTAAGAAAAACATCACGAAAGATGGGAGTCTTAATAGCAAGAGTGTAATTCGAAGCGACAGCTTTTGAAAGATGTCGGCGGAAAAAATAATGTCTCTATTCCTCGACAGACCTCGTTACCTAAAGAAGTTGGTATTCTACCTCTTGTGTCTTTATTTGCCGGTTTGTCTGCTTTAGGCGGTTTAGCCCGTGATGTGTCGGGTATTGTTAGAGCAATTAATCAAGTTAGTGATAGCAATAAACAACTCGCAGAAAATTTGCGACGTAAAACTATGAAGCTCATTGCTATGGGTAAGAAAAATGGCAGGGTGTTATATCTAAACCCCTACAGAAAAACAGGCAGCGCATTCTATTTGAAGACATATAGCAGAGGTGGGAAAATGACCTAAATTCCACGTAATAAGAACAACGACAAGGATAAAACTCGCAGCAAAGGTGCTGCGCTATTTTCGAAAACTCATAAAAAACTAATAAAATTGTTTCGAAGAGCTTCTATTCATTTTTTATTTATTTATTTTGGTATTCAGGCAACAGCCGTTAGGCCAATTATATGCATTGCTGTACGTTTTATGGGGACTTCCAACACCACTAACGACTGTCATGAGGTTATTATGACGTCCGGGACCAACTATTTCCGTGGAAGTTGTACTACGAGGCGCCGAGAGAAGCAGCAGTGGAACTCCCATTCAAGTTCTGACTAGAAAGAGCGTTGTTTGACTCTACTGATCGTACGTGGACGCTTGTTCAAGCTACACCACCCGGAACCTTGCTTTGACGGATGCGGACTTGAAAAAATACACGAAAGATCTTACAAACTGGCAATGGAACCCTGTTACGGTATTAAAAGAACTTTACCACACCCACCCAAGGTGAGCATCGCACCACGGAATCAGTCCTGAAAAACTGGCACACTTGCCCTGAGATCGGCTAAAAATAGGCTAAAGGCCACGGCTGGAACGCTCAGGGAGTCGGGCGTGAGTCACACGATACGTTCTGGGCAAGCGTGTTGCGGCATATATATATATATAGGGTATGTCAAAATCATGAGGGCGCCACCAAGCCTGTCTTAACCCGACTAACCGGGCCTGGACGGTTAGACGGGAGCGAAGCACGCAAAATACTCCGACGATAGGATTACTCAAGAGTTGCAAGGTCAAATAACAATTTCGAGATTGCCTTATGCAAGGATTGTAATTAGGTGCCAATCCGACCGCGACTACGCAGCTGTCTCACCCACCTGTACGCTCAAAGCTCCCTCGTCCCGTCGCACAATAATCAGTACACTGAAGGGGGCGCTTATCTGAAACAGAACATGCACAAGTCGAAACAAAACAATAGTTCCCTTAACTAACAAATCATGTATTAACTCACGGGTTACAATGGGGCAGCGGAGTGCGTCGCCCTATATCTATAAATAGATTATATCTAAGAAAACACCAGCTGGCGCGCGCTCTAAACCTAGCGACAGATGTTGAACAGTAATGAACAAAGTAGCACTTGTAACATAGACAGTCTGTAATTTGGAATGAATGTACAAATATGCGGGCGCGACGCCTTATGCAGCAAACAGTAATGAACAAAGTAGAACTTGTAACATAGACAGTCTGTAATTT
Source organism: Agriotes lineatus (assembly GCA_940337035.1). NCBI lineage: Eukaryota > Metazoa > Arthropoda > Insecta > Coleoptera > Elateridae > Agriotes > Agriotes lineatus. Next base: position 111,202 of record CALNHX010004969.1, read on the forward strand.
GGAATGAATGTACAAATATGACGACAGTGCCTGTAGGCACAAGAGATGTGACGGGCTCGCTCGTGGCGTCCCAATACAGCTCGTACGCGGGGCTTAAATGCTCTCCGCGGGACAGGTACACTCGCGTTCACAGCGGTAATCAGTTCAAAGCCACATACCTTAATATGTAGGCGGTTGGGAAGCCTGGTACAGTTGAGTTGCGACAGGCTGCAGTCTTAGGTGGCAGGTACATTCGATGTTCGACGGCTATAGGGATGAGTGGACATCCGCCATAATGGCGACGTGAGACGCGTCAGGACGCGTACAACTGGACGACGAAAAAAATGGGCCACTTTCGTTCTGCGGGACAGATCCTCGAAGGTCGAGATGAAGGGGCACGATCCCTTACTTACGGGAGCAGGAACTGGGCTCAAGAAGCACCCACGCTACGCCGAAAACAAATCGGAACTCCCACACAACCACCACACGAACGCTCTCTGCAACGGGCTGCGATCAACTGCCCAGAGGGAAGCGCTGCCACAGGTCACATCGGTCGCGTCCCCACGTGACTAAACCTCGGCAGCCAATCGCGAGGCGATAAAATGAAACAAATTAATGCCGGCGACAATGGTAGCACGCCGCAACGGCGTGTTTTCTAGAAGATTTGGAATTCTTGCGAGCGATAACGCTCGGCTGCCAAAGCGCCATCAGAGGGGGGCTCCAACCGACGAGAAATACTGCGTTTGGGGCCAAATATGTGCAAAATCATGATTCTGGAATTAGGCGATGGAGCCAAATAAGTAACTAAAAGGGTTTAGCATACGGGCACGCTGCCCTAAAGCCTAGGTGGCTATTTAAAATACCAAAATGACCTGAATCAAATGTGCGGAAGATGAGATTGTACTTGTGCGCAAAGATTGAAAATGGTTTTAACATAGCAACAAGTTGCGCTAAAGGCGTGAAATGCAATTAAGCATCTACAACAGCAAAATGACTTAACACTCCCCTTACTTGAAAGAGAGTTCCCCGAAGTCCCTTATAAAACAACGAGGCATTTTGCGATAACGTAACGAGAACTCAAACGAAAACGCAACAACGAAAAACGAACGAAACAAAAAAAACAACATTTGATACGATAGAGTGCACCCCCAAAGGGATTACGCACACTGGCCACCAGATAGGGTGCAAAGGTGGGAAGAGAGAAGAGGAAGAAGAAAGACTGGATACGCCAGTAGAAAATACGTAAATTTTGTCGAAATCTGGTACAAACAAGTCTTACAGCTGTGGACACTTCCGACCAACCGTTCCAAAAGAACACAGGGAGGGGGGTATAGAAATGGAAGTGCAAAGTCTCACCCAAGGGTTACCTGAAGAGGGCACGCTGCGCGTCACGAGATCGGCGCATTGTGTGGATCCCACAACTGGTATGAGTACCCAAGAGAAGAGGATGAACCACCAAAAAAAAAAGGAAATGGTTGTGACAGAAACTGTCAAAAATAGTCATAATCAGTAATAGGAAAAACTCAGTCCACCGAGATCCTCAATCAATGCCGATGCCGGAGCCAAGTCGACTATTAAACCGCAAAGCGCGAGCTCGAAAGTGACTCCAACACCGAACACCAAAAGAAAATCCAGGAGAACCAAGTCTCCAAGGGTGTAGGCGTTCGATGACGCATGCCCAATAAATCCTTTTCAGAACTCCATGCGGCCCAAAGGGACTACCTTATTACGACAGGGTCCGCACGAAACAAAATGACCAGAAACACGCTCTCTTTATGTAATCCCACACAGGTGGTTGAAAATGGCGACGGCCAACGGTACGGTAAAAGAGCGCAAGGCCACGAAAACAACAGGGCATCACTACAAAACAAAGTCAAAAACCTTTAAATACTCAAACACTACACTTAAGAAACCTCATGCGGACAGCAGGCCATTACCGCCACACAAAGCTCAGAAGCTTCAACGAAACTGTTCACAAAGAACACGATACTTGACAACATGACGTCATCAGACAAAAAGGGTACGGTAAATGACAACAAAACGTCAACAAATACGAATCATTCCGACCAGCGGCAAAGCTCGTTAAATGCTAACGGAAAGTGTACAAAACATTACTATGACTGTTAGGGGTGTCCACGAAGAAGTCGGTAAACCAGGTTGGGCGGTACATGATAATAATGAGTATGAGATAAAGGCCAACGAAAATAACTACACCAAACCAACTAAGAAGATGGCATGAGGGACGTAATAACCGCACGAGCGAATCTCCCCAAGCACACCAACAACAATCCACAACTGATCAACAAACCAAAACGCAGTGATGAAGCTGAAAAATAATTCCAACCTGCTCACCAAAAATCAACGCGGCACAACACCAAACGATAGCAAAAGAAAAATTGTCAAAATCGGTAATCATCAACGTCAAAATCGATAAACCTCGCTAACGTGAACGTCAAAATCGATAAACGTCAGTTCGGTACAACAAAAGTGTCAACTTAGCCAAGGCTAAACAATGTAAACGACAGGGAATCGAAACTCCCACTTAAGCCTTCGAAAAGACTTAAAAAAAAAGGTCGGTACCTTCACTCAACAACATCTGGTACTAAATCCGACTAATACGGGATAAAATCTGCACTAAATGCAACAAGAGATCTCGGTAGTATGAACTGGCTAAGAAAAACAAGAAACGACGGTAAAAATGACGAAAAAGATACTCAAAATATGAAAAGACATGGAAAAACACAAACGAAAACTCAAAAAGGCGATAAACAACAACAAAACACAAAACTACAAATAGAAAATAAGAAAAGACAAGAAAAAACATAAATAAAACAAGAAAAGAAACGTAAAGACAAATGACAACTAAGAAAAAACATATACATGGTCAAGAAAACTAATGAAAATAAACTAAGAACAGGAAAAGACAAGAAAGACATATAGAAAACAGAAGAAAACAGGAAAAGACAAATAGAAAACAAGAAAAGAAGCTCGGTAAAATATTCTACTAAGAAAAAAAACGGATACCAGTCCATACCACTTCGAAATGACGAAAAAAAACATTTGTGACAACGATATAAATGACACAACAAGGCTACAATGCCTAAAATTCCCCAGAGGCGGGCGCCAAAAAGGCGACCGACTTAACGGACTTAACGAGACAAAAAAAAACAAAACAAGGCCAAGCAAAGCAAAGCCAGAAAGGCCTGAAAAGCCCCGCGTTGAGCGACAAAATTAGCCTGTTACGGTATTAAAAGAACTTTACCACACCCACCCAAGGTGAGCATCGCACCACGGAATCAGTCCTGAAAAACTGGCACACTTGCCCTGAGATCGGCTAAAAATAGGCTAAAGGCCACGGCTGGAACGCTCAGGGAGTCGGGCGTGAGTCACACGATACGTTCTGGGCAAGCGTGTTGCGGCATATATATATATAGGGTATGTTAAAATCATGAGGGCGCCACCAAGCCTGTCTTAACCCGACTAACCGGGCCTGGACGGTTAGACGGGAGCGAAGCACGCAAAATACTCCGACGATAGGATTACTCAAGAGTTGCAAGGTCAAATAACAATTTCGAGATTGCCTTATGCAAGGATTGTAATTAGGTGCCAATCCGACCGCGACTACGCAGCTGTCTCACCCACCTGTACGCTCAAAGCTCCCTCGTCCCGTCGCACAATAATCAGTACACTGAAGGGGGCGCTTATCTGAAACAGAACATGCACAAGTCGAAACAAAACAATAGTTCCCTTAACTAACAAATCATGTATTGACTCACGGGTTACAATGGGGCAGCGGAGTGCGTCGCCCTATATCTATAAATAGATTATATCTAAGAAAACACCAGCTGGCGCGCGCTCTAAACCTAGCGACAGATGTTGAACAGTAATGAACAAAGTAGCACTTGTAACATAGACAGTCTGTAATTTGGAATGAATGTACAAATATGCGGGCGCGACGCCTTATGCAGCAAACAGTAATGAACAAAGTAGCACTTGTAACATAGACAGTCTGTAATTTGGAATGAATGTACAAATATGACGACAGTGCCTGTAGGCACAAGAGATGTGACGGGCTCGCTCGCGGCGTCCCAATACAGCTCGTACGCGGGGCTTAAATGCTCTCCGCGGGACAGGTACACTCGCGTTCACAGCGGTAATCAGTTCAAAGACACATACCTTAATATGTAGGCGGTTGGGAAGCCTGGTACAGTTGAGTTGCGACAGGCTGCAGTCTTAGGTGGCAGGTACATTCGATGTTCGACGGCTATAGGGATGAGTGGACATCTGCCATAATGGCGACGTGAGACGCGTCAGGACGCGTACAACTGGACGACGAAAAAATGGGCCACTTTCGTTCTGCGGACAGATCCTCGAAGTCGAGATGAAGGGGCACGATCCCTTACTTACGGGAGCAGGAACTGGGCTCAAGAAGCACCCACGCTACGCCGAAAACAAATCGGAACTCCCACACAACCACCACACGAACGCTCTCTGCAACGGGCTGCGATCAACTGCCCACAGAGAAGCGCTGCCACAGGTCACATCGGTCGCGACCCCACGTGACTAAACCTCGGCAGCCAATCGCGAGGCGATAAAATGAAACAAATTAATGCCGGCGACAATGGTAGCACGCCGCAACGGCGTGTTTCTAGAAGATTCGGAATTCTTGCGAGCGATAACGCTCGGCTGCCAAAGCGCCATCAGAGGGGGGCTCCAACCGACGAGAAATACTGCGTTTGGGGCCAAATATGTGCAAAATCATGATTCTGGAATTAGGCGATGGAGCCCAATAAGTAACTAAAAGGGCTTAGCATACGGGCACGCTGCCCTAAAGCATAGGTGGCTATTTAAAATACCAAATTGACCTGAATCAAATTTGCGGAAGATGAGATTGTACTTGTGCGCAAAGATTGAAAATGGTTTTAACATAGCAACAAGTTGCCCTAAAGGCGTGAAATGCAATTAAGCATCTACAAGAGCAAAATGACTTAACAACCCATTGGGTGTGTTATAAGAAATACGGGAATCAAGTTCACTATTTTGACCCTTACGGTGATCTACCTCCACCTATGAGGTTACAAAGCTATCTTTGAGGTTGCGACATGTATTATAATTACGAAATATGCAAGATTATAACACGAACGTTTGAGGCCATCTTTGTCTCATCTTTGACCATTCGACTATCGCCGGAGTATAATTACACACTCGGTGTCGTAGGTCTGCATGCCTGTAATTAAC